>JASGAU010410543.1:0-12438 GCA_030220045.1 Australoheros facetus | reverse complement strand
TTTTCTTAATAGTGTAAATTATTATACTTATATATATAATAACTGCGGCTGCTGTTACACCCAAATTTCCCCTCTGTGGGACAATAAAGGCTGTTTCTTCAATTAAAACATGTGGATAAGTGTTCACATATCCTCTGCCAGAACCTCTGAACAGGTGTACAAGACCAAATAGCATGCATATAGTTTCCAGTATGGTTGCCTGAACAGTGGGTTCATATATTTGTGTCTCTGAGGCCCATTTGGAACGTTCTGTGTCCTGTATAGTGTGTTCTATGGAGAGTTTTGTATTGTATGAGTTGTAAATTTGGACTTTTTGTCATTTTAAAATGTTTAAACATATCTGTGTCCAGAAGTTTTTATCTGGGTTGATGGAAAGATCTCACTCCCATTTTGTAGTTGGGAGGGATATTGAATCATTAATGTTTAATAATAACTTATATATTTTTGATAATAATTTAGGGGTATAAAGATTTAGAAATTCTGTTACAGTACAGGGGTTTCTAATTTTAGATTATTTAAATTAAAACTTGCCTGTATGATGCACCTCAACTGCTGGTATTCAAGAAATTTGCTATTGCTAATTTCATATTTTGAAATAATGAAATAAAGGTCCCATCATGAATGACATGTTCTAAATTCTTTATTCCTTTCTCTTGCCATGCTGAAAAATTCAGTACTGTCTTTTTCTGACATATATCTGGATTGTTCCAAATGGGTGTCAGTTTACATGGGATAAGTGAAGACTTAGTTATCTTTAAAAATTCCCACCAGGCTGTCAGAGGTGTTTGTGTTAAGACTTTTAAAGCAGTTATGATGTTTAATACTGAAGTTAATGAAAGGTAAGTCAGAGATTTTCACTTTCCCACAGAGTGTTTGTTCTAAATCCAGCCATGGGCTGTCTAACGGGGTTGATTTGATCCACCTTGAAATATACTGTAATCTATTGGCTAAGAAATAGTGATAAAAGTCTGGAAGTTCTAGACCACCATTGCATTTTTTAGACCACCATTGCATTGTCTATCCTGAAGGGGCACTTTTAATATTAGACAAAAATGACCAGAGTGAATACAAAATCCATCTTTAAATGTTGATTTTATTTATTAAGGGAAAAAAAACTATCCAAACCTACCTAGCCTTATGTGAAAAAGTAAAAAGTAAAAGTGCTTTGTTCAAAGCCCATGAATCCAATCATACACAGAGCTCGTCTTTGGAGGAGCAGATTTCTCCCATATTGGCTTCTCTTCATTGGCTCCCTGTTAAATCCAGACTTTAATTTGAAATCCTTCTTCTCACCTATAGGACCTTGAATAATTGGGTGCCATCTCTTCTGTAGAACCACCTCCCAGTTTGGATTTGGGTGACAGACACCCTCTCTATTTTTAAGATTAGGCTTAAAACTTTCCTTTTCGATCAAGCTTATAGTTCAGGTGACCCTGAACTTTCCCTTAGTTAGGGTGCAATAGGCCTAGGCTGTTGACAGGTTCTGACAGCGGTCTCTTCCTGTTAAAAGGGAGTTTTTCCTTCCCACTCTCACCAAGTGCTTGCTCATAGGGGGGCATTTTGATTGTTGGGGTTTTGTCTTTATTTTTGTAGGGTACTATAAAGCACTTTGAGGTGACTGTCGTTGTTATTTTGCACTATATACATCCAGTTAAATTGAATTGCAATGTAAAAAATCTCACCTGGCCTCTCCCTTGTCCCAAAAGAATTCCATGATTTAGGACCAGTATTTATCAAAGAAAAGGCTCCATCACATCCTTCCACTGGCTATATGACTGTGCCATCAACCTCCTGCCGGTGGCCCTCCCTCTCTCCAGTTGTTTACAACATATTTTGGCCAGAGCATGAAGCCATGGACCAATACATCTGGGAGTCTGGTGGCAAGAATCATTAGACCATTTTCAGCGGGTGCTGGTTATTTCGTTGTTGTCTTTCATATACTATATTGCCAAAAGTATCTGCTTGTCTGCCTTCACAAACATCCAAAATGTGTTGGTATGCTAAAGCATTAAGAGTTCCTTTAACTGGAACTAAGGGGCCAAGCCCAACTCCTGAAAAACAATCCCACACACCAAACCCAGACTTGATTCGTCACCCTAGAGAACACATCTCCACTGCTCTACAGTCCAGTGGTGACGTGCTTTACACTGCTGCATCCAACACTTTGCATTGCACTTGGTGATGTAATGGTTGAATGGAGCTGCTCAACCATAAAAACCCATTCCATGAAGCTCTCTATGCACTGTTCTTGAGCTAATCTGAAGGCCACATGAAAGTTCAATGTCTGTAGTGACTGACTCTGCAGAAAGTTGCTGACCTCTGTGCATTATGCAGCATACATTGACCACACTGTGATTTTACATGGTCTACCACTTTGTGGCTGAGTTGCTGTCATTCACGATTGCTTCCACTTTGAAATTTCACGACTAGACTTGTTGCAAGGGTACTATGCAGGAATTCACTGAGCTCCTGAGAACGACCCATTCGGAAGTACAGAATGATGTCGCATCCAGATGTTTGGAATGTTGAGGCCAAATGCTAACAACTGTGTTATTTTCACAGCTGCTAATTAGTTTGGGCCCTAGGCTGAACTTGTTGCGTTTTACAATGTTGTTTTACAGTGTTTGTAGTGTTAACATACAAATGTTTGTAGAAACAGTCTGCATGCCTAGGTGCTTGGTTTTATACACCTGTGGCCATGAAAGTGATTGGAACACCTGAATTCAATGTTTTGAGTGGGTGAGTGAATACTTTTGGCAATATAGTGTAGTTCATCTGCTGTTTGTATGAGAATTGAAAAGTCTGATGGCTGTGGGTACAAATGATTTTCTTTGGAAATCTATCATTTCCTTCATCTTAGAGGTGTTAAGGTGTTTTTTGTGTTTCCAGTTGCTGAAGGCTGTAACAAGATCCCTATATTCAGATTCGTGTCCATTCCTGATACATGCTACAATGGCAATGTTATCCCAGTATTTCTGGATGTGGCAGGACACAGAAGTGTATTTTAAATCTGCTGTAAAGGAATGTGAAAAGTAATGGAGCTGGGACAGACAACTGATGAATGTGAGAATGGTGGTTGGTAAATGGCTGTTAAGCAAGCTGGGTGGCACACAAGGGAGAGTCTAATGAACAGGGAGACACATGTTATAGATTACAAAGAATAAATCAGACTATAAAGTTGTCTCAAAGAGTCTAATTAACAACTGTTTCTGAGTTATTGTGAAGCAGCAATTACAATGTGGGCTGCAGACATGTACAGCCAACACAAGCAACCCTTCAATGTGTAAATTAATAATTTGTTTCTCACTTCAACAGGTCCAGTGACAGTGGAAGACAGTTCAACTCCCAATGTGCAGGAATGATTGAATATAAAAAGACCAATTCCAACAGGAATCTCAATCCTGGAAATATGTGTTTCTGTGAAATCCACTTAATGTTGTGGAAAAAGGTTTCTTTAAGCTGTCCCTGGGAAGTAGAAGAGCAGGCGTATTCATTTGTACCATTTTGCAGAGGTGACAAAAGTACAGACATTTTGTACTTAAGTAGAAGTAAAGATACTTGTGTTAAAATACTCTAGTAAAAGTTTAAATAAAAGTGAAAAGTACAGGCTCTGAAATGTAATAAGTGGCTCTTTGGAGGACGTTTCTAACAGCTATTTTTGTGTAAAGATAACTAAACCTTGTGCTATATTAATGTAATAATAAAACAATATTATGGAGCTTGGGAAAAAAAGAAAGGTGACTGGACCTCTTTTTGTTTCTTGAAGACGTTTCACCTCTCATCCAAAAAGTTTCTTCAGTTCTCAAACCAAAAGGTGGAGAGACCCAGGTATTTAAACCCCAAACTCTTTGTAGAGTTACACAACTGAATTCAGCAACATGTAGCAACAGTATTTCACGAGCTATCTTAGCTGATTTCCATCCCCTACGCTGACAATATACAGTTTATACTGTCTTTATGCTGATAGTATACAGTTGGTATAAAGGTTGAATTGAGTGAATGAATCAATGCTTCATCAGCTTAAATTCAAAGTCATCTCTGCTGCACTTGATGTAATCTAACAATGAGCATGAACACAGCTGCTGTGCACCAATGCAGTCCAGAGCGTTACTGTAAATCCACCACAGTACAGCAAACTGTTTATCCTGGACTAAACTGCAGTATTTTCATGCAATCTTTGAATAACATAAGGTTATTATATCTCAGTTCGTTTTGCAGGATGTTTCACAAAGTGAAAAAAACATAGCATCACATTATGTAAAGATCCAAAATCTGATTTAAATATGTAAGCTTTAAATTTCCAGTTTATCAAATGTCACTGAGCAGTCCTTACCTTTAAATCTGACCTCTCTTCTTCGTCTCCTGTCCTCTTTCTCCATCTCTGAGTGAGCTTCTCTCTCACTCTTTTCTCTCCCTGGAAATACAGCAACTCTTCTTTTAGCCAGCAGACACACTGTGTGACAAACTACAGACAATTTGTGAGTTTGCTGATATTTGTTGAGCATTTAGAAACGTTGCAACTGAAATTACCTGCAACACGTTACTCCTTTTATTTGCACTCCTCTTCTGTAGCGCTAGCTCGATGCTGAAGTACCGTGACCACAACTTACTGACCAAAAACCTCTTTCCATATTGTTTCGGTCCACTTTAACCCCTGAGTTCAGCACTATAAATGATGCAAAAATTATATAGTTTTGCCTCTTTCATGTATGTGTGTATGTGATAAGCCCTGGGGATGGGGATGGATACACCTGGGGATGTTATTGTTGCCTCCATTTAGACTCAGTTCGGTTTGATGTTTGAAGGCACAGTGACCGGAATTAAAAACTTCCCGCAAATGCATTAAACCTAAAGTAAAGAGCCTGTTTTGAAAATGTAAGTACAGATATATGTGTAAAAATGTAGGGAGTAAAAGTAAAAAGTTGTCAGAAAAATAAATACTCAGGTAAAGTACAGATACCTGAAAATTCTACTTAAGTACATAAATAAATCTTTTACAGATGAATCTTGTAAAGATAAAGCTTTAAAATCATCACAGATTAATCCATCTGATGCTGCCATTAAATAATTTCTTAACAATATAAATCTAACATTATTATAATAATGGTAGATTTATATTATTATAATAAATTATAATAATGATAATAATGAATTACAATAGTGCAGCCTGGAAGTAATAAATGCATGAATTTGCTTTTATGTCAGTACAAGATCCAGAGTATGATTAAAGTGTGGGCTCATTTACATTTTGAGAGAAGCTAAATGAATCTAACAATAGATTAAATGCAGTGTTGAGGCTGTCATTTTCAGCATCTACATGGATGTTAAAATTTCCCACTATAATTATTTTATCTGAACTGAGCACTAAATCAGATAAAAAGTCTGAGGAGTTAGACAAAATCTCTAAGTAATGGCCAGGTGGATGATAGATAACAAATAAAACAGGTTTTTGAATTTTCCAATTAAGGTGGACAAGGCTAACAGTCAGAGTTTCAAATGAATTAAAACTCTGTCTGGTTCTTTGGTTTATTAATAAGCTGGAGTGGAAGATAATGCTACTCCTCCTCCTCGCCCTGTGCTTCAAGGATTGTGACAGTTAGTGTGACTTGGCAATCTGAATATCCTGTGCTAGAGTTGCCTCTGCTCCAGTTATGAGAGGAGACTGTGAACCCTGCACAAGCCCCCAGAGAATCCCACACCTCCTGAGGTGTTCTGCCACCCTTGCTGATACCGCCCCACTGTGAGTCTCCTTCACCGCCTGCCTCCAGCCAAGCCACCAGAGGTATCTCATCGCCAATGTTGGCTCCCAGAGAGCCTCCTTTGCTGCTGGTATCCAGCCAGGCCACCAGAAGGGTTTCATCTCCTCTGTCACAAGCCTCTTGATGTGCCCTGTTGTCTTAATTATAACCTGCCACCTCCTTGGCCACCCAACAGTCCCCCTGAGTTGCTTCACTTCCGCCACTGGCCTCCAGAGGACCTCCATCTCTGATGCTCCTTGATTAACAGTTGCTATGAGGTGTTTGTGCTGATATCCTGTGTTTGTTTTTCACCAAACATGATACTGTGCATTATGGTCCCAGGTAAGTAAGTAAGTAAAAATTTATTTGTATAGCACATTTCAGTGGCAAAGCAGTTCAAAGTGCTTTAGATTATAAGAACATCAAACAAATGTGCAGTAACATGATTAAAAGCATTAAAAACATCAATCAATGAAATCATCAAAACATCAGAATCATCACACAAAATCATTAAACCATCAAGCAGATACACATGATAATCATAGGGAGATGGTCAATGTGTAATAAGATATTTTGTTTAGAGCAGCTTTCACCCGGATTTGTTTGACTATTAATCAGGTATTTAATGATGTGATGTGCATTGCACCATTTGACATTGGGGTTAGTGTGCTGGAACGTCCACTCCTGGGAAAATTGTGTTAATACCCACCTGAATGCTCCAGACCTGCAAAGGGCCAGCACTTCTTCTTTTATAGAGGTGGTCACAATTGCTGATCATCAGTTTTGTTAAGTGTATTTGATTAGCAGCACCTGCCTACTGTTTACCCTCTTAATTCCTATGGGAATAGTAAGGATGTACTTAGTTTTCACTGGACTGTGCAGAGTCCTGTAAAATCTTTTTTTTTTTTTACGCACAACCAGTTCTTACCATGTTTAATTTCAATAAGCAACTTAGGCCACAGTATCATGGTCCTGCTTATTAAACAAGAAAAGCAGTTACCGTATTTGCTGAGTATGAAAATGGTGAACAACATTTTTCATTGTATCTCATACAACAGCATAGAAAAACTTAATGAACGCAGAAAAAAGACTAATTCTCACATTTATTCATTGGCTATATTGCAGAACCATTTATTTCTCAAATGCGAAACACTACTCCATGTATAAGTACATTAGCTTAAAAAATCTTGTAGTGAATCATTAGGTGTGTGTGTGTGTGTGTGTGTGTGTGTGTGTGTGTGTGTGTGTGTGTGTGTGTGTGTGTGTGTGTTAGGATATTACCATCAATGTCCATTTCTCCAAACTATGTGACAACCCCTTGGATCAAACCTAAAAGTCTGTGATTCATCACATCTTGATTGTTTGATGTTAAATCCAATTAGATGCTCTACACACACAAAACTACAAAAAATATATTATTGTTCACATGCCTATAGAACTGAATGTAGGCTTGTGTAAACTCGCTTTTTTGTGCATGCCTGGATGCTACATTATTGTTGCTGTTGATTTTAGACCATGAAATGGCTTATTACACCAGATTAACAAGGGTAGCTAACAAGAGGGGGAGAGAGAGACAGTGGAGCTTGTCATTTTTGGAGCACTTTTTTTGGTTACTTGAGCTTCAGCATAAAACCATTGGTAAATCGTGCAAAGCTTTCTGCACCATTTACCAAAAATAATGATGGTGGAAACAAAAATATGATTCAAAGGTTACTTCATTTTACCCCGTCATCCAGCAGCTCTAGTTAAAGATCAAGATCAGTAATTGACCTGTATATAAATTCTCACTGAAAAAATGTTGACAGGGAGAACAGAATAATAGAATAAAAAGAATCTTGGCACTATGTGGTGTGCCTTTGTTTTTAAGAATATATGAAAAGGAAACTAAAAGGAAGATCAGAGGTTTATGATTACAATGACTACAATGAGGAACCTGCTCTGCAACAATATAATATGAGTTTGATTGATAAGCCTCTGTCTGAAAAGTTGGATGGTGGTATCGTCTACTGCAACAAAATAGATTTTCCCTAAAGATTTTTAACATTGCATTGCATTCATATTTGCACTTACAGAATCATGGAGACATTTCTTTAGATCACCCACATAAAAGAAACCAGTAGGTTTACTGTTTAGTTGTCCATACAACCATTTGTTGTATGGACAACTAAATGCTTTTGTTTTAAACAACTTTTTCCGTTCTCATTCGTTGGATTTTCTCTTGCTGACAGAGACGTGGACACAGCCTGGTGACAACAGCGATTTTTCTGAGCTGCTTTCTCCTGGATGCTCTTTCTTCAGTTCACCGCGACAGACAGGCTGCAGTGGAGGTATTGCTACAATCTACAGAGACAAGTTTAAATGCCGACTGCTACCTCCTATGTCCTACTCTTCTTTCGAATTGCAGCTGTTTGTCGCTGAATTTGGTTGCCCAGTATTATGCGCTGTTGTCTACTGTCCTAAATATAATAAGGAATTTTTACAGCAATTTTCCGATTTTTTTAGCAGATATCACTGTTAATTATGACAATTTTTTAATCTGTGAAGATTTTAATATTCATATCTGCTGTCCTTCCGATTGTTTGGTATCTACGCCTAGAAATTCTGTCCATAAAAATTATGAACAGAATCGTGACAAAGGGCAGCCCTGACGGAGTCCAACACGCACAGGAAACGAATCCGACTTGTTACCGGCTATACGGACCAAGCTCTCACTGCGGTTGTACAGAGACTGAATGGCCCGCAACAACGGGCCAGAAACCCAATACTCCCGCAGGACCTCCCAAAGGATACCCCGAGGGACACGGTCGAATGCCTTCTCCAAGTCCACAAAGCACATGTAGACTGGTTGGGCAAACTCGCACGCACACTCGAATATCCTTTTATCCTTTATTATTTATTTTTATTATCCGATCAATAAATATTCATCTCTAAGCTCTCTTCCATGGTATGTCTCCCTCCCCTCACCCTCAACCAGTCACACTCCCTGAACCTGGTTTTGCTGGAGATTTCTTGTTAAAAGGGAGTTGAATTAAATACATTTCAGAACAAAATTTAAATTTATTGGTGAAATAAAAAAACGGCACAAAACTGTAAATAAATAAATCATTGAGGTTCCCTTTAAAGGAAAGCAACAATTGGCCAACTACACCTGCAAAGACTAAAGCTAACTGCTTGAAGAAGTCTATATCAGAGAGATCGAAGTTAGGAGAATAAACCAGATGTTCTTGACTGAACCATCCAAGGTGTACTGTCAGTCACAGAGGAACAATATGAGAACAGTCCCCAGAGCAATACTGAAACAGCATATGGGAGCAGGATGCAACACATAACAACAATGCTGAGTGGCTAGTGAATCTAAGAGCAGAACATGTTATGCATCATAGCAGCTAAGATGAATAGGCAGGTGGCTCAATACATGGAATGCCTAGAATTAATACAAGATCAACAGGACCCTAAGAGCTTTCATCAGGAATTTAATGGGGAAATGGAAAACAACACTAGAAGCCAACATTTATGCCAACATTAGTGCGGGATTTACCAAGGAGATGCTCTGTCCCCACTGCTGTTCTGTATAAGCCTGAACTCCCTCAGCCAGATCATTAAGTAGACTGGCTACAGATACTGAATATGGAATGGCGCAAACATCCGCCACCTCCTTGACATGGATGACATCAAACTGTACACCAGGAACGAATGAGACACTGATTCACTGATCTACAGCAATGACATCCGAATGTCATTCGGACTGGAGTAGTGGAGTTAGATGGTAATAAAGAGAGGGAAGGTAATCATTACACTACCATAAGGCAACATTGTAGACACTGCAAGTACCTTGGAATCCCATGGGCAAATGGGAGCATACCTGCAGAGAGAAAGGCAAGCCCTGAGGAGTAAGCTGAATGGGAAATTAACACCTCACTTGCCAGTCATATGATACCCTGCTAGGATAAATAGCTGGCCAACTGATAAATCCTAATAATAGTTGGACAAAGCTAGATTGAAAGACAGCACAGAGGCACTAATCATGGCAGCACAGGAACAAGCTCTTAGCACAAGATCGACAGAGGCTGGATTCTACCACACCAGGCAAGACCCCAGGTGCAGACTGTGCAAACATGCCTGAGACAATCCAGCACATAACAGCAGGGTGCAAGATGCTAGCAGGCAGGGTATACATGGAACGCCATAACCAAGTGGCTGGCATAGTATACAGCAGGGCTATTCAAATCCAGGCCTTGAGGGCCAGTGTCCTGCAGGTTTTAGATGTGTCTCTGCTTCAACACACCTGCATCAAATATAGAAGTCATTAGCAGGACTCTGGAGAAATTGACTGCAGAGGAGGTATGATTTATAAGTAATTCAATGGTAATTCAGCCATTTGATTCAGGTGTGTCGGATCAGGAACACATCTAAAACCTGCAGGACACCGGCCCTCGAGGCCTGGATTTGAATAGCCCTGGTATACAGGAACATATGTGTTGAGTATGGCCTGGAAGACCCAAGGTCAAAATAGGATATGCCTCCAAGGGTGGTTGAGAATAAATGAGCTAAGATCCTGCAGGACTTCCAGATACAGACTGGCAGACTGGTGATGGCTGACCAACCAGACATAGTAGTGGTGGACAAGCAGAGGAAGAAGACTGTAATGACAGATGCAGCAATACCAAGTGATCGCAACAACAGGAAGAAGGAACATGAGAAGCTAAAGAAATACCAATGACTGAGAGAAGAGCTAGAGAGGATGTGGAAGGTGAAAGCAACAGTGGCCCACTCGTGGCAGTGACCCCAAATCTGGAACAGTGGCTCCAGCAGATTCCAGGAATAACATCTGATATCTTTGTCCAGAAGAGCGCAGTCCTAGGAACAGCTAAGATACTGCACAGGACCCTCAAGCTCCCAGTCCTCTGGTAGAGGACCCGAGCTTGAAGGACAAACAAAAATTGTCAAAAGGGCAACTGGTAATATAACTCTTTCATCCATCCATTCATCTATCCATTTATCCTTATCCAATTCAGGGTCATGGGGAGCCTATCCCAGCAGTCATACATATTTGAAAGAAAAATAGAAGTAATTTGATTAAAAACACTATTACAATGCTGGACAGTATTCAGGAAAGTGAGCAATCTTGAGTTGTGACAGACATAGGTGATGATATATGACATTTAAGTGAGAAGTCCAACAACACCGTTACAAATATATTTAGTAGTGAAGCATACATAGAAATAATAGCAGTGTATAAAAACAGTAAGAAAGGCTAATGTGGGTGGAGAAATGTGAGAATGACTTTTCTGCTGTGAGAATTGTGCCAAAGCAATCGAGAAAAACTGCAAACAGATAAAAGAAATGGAGTTGATTCCTAGTATTGAACTTGCATTTAGTAACCTTTCACCTTAACTCTCAATATTACACAGATAGCAAAGTGATATGGTCAGATCCGCCCCAGATGTAACACAGACTTCCAATTAAGGATCCAAAACGGATCCAGTCATTTCCCTGCTCATCCGGGGTGGATCCGGATTCATTCATGTTCCAAGCTTATCCAGTCCAGATTCGGCCATTTCCCCGCTCATCCAGCACATAGTCACTTTTCACCCGAACTCTCAATTTGACCCGGATAGCAAAGTGACTCCGGAACAGATCAGTTTCAGATCCGTTATGTAACACGTCATCTGGCCCGGAGCCATTTTGGAGCTGTTCATGTTGCAAGCTCATCTGGCCCAGGATCCGTTTTGGATCGCACCTTGTGGTTTGTTGTTGTCAGGTGTCCAGACAGCTAGCAGCAACAACAGCTGGTCAGAAGCAAACACTATGCCAGCTAACTTTAGTCTTGAGTGTCCTAAAATCCAACTTTCTCTCTGATAGTTTTGTATGAGAGTTTTTTCTCTAAGTGTTGCAGTTCAGTGATGATAGATTCACTTTAAAGACAGTATCACTAATGTCGTGTTTTCACTAGGCATGTGCACGACTAGTCGACTAGATGACTAATCGTCTCTGTTGTCACTAGTAGTAGTTGGATAGTCTAATGTTTTTTCCCTTGTTTAGTTGGCTAAGAAATTACCGTATTTTTCGGGCTATAAGGCGCACTCCTTACATTTTCTCAAAAATTGGCAGTGCGCCTTATAATCCGGTGCGCCTTATGTATGAATTCTTGTTGCGCTTACTGACCTTGAAACAATTTTATGTGGCACACTGCGCTCAAAAATCTGTCGAAATGTTTTAGTGCAACTTTGGTAAGGGACGTTTAATAAATATCGACATTTTCCAGAGCGTAAGCGTACAACAGGGGGGAGGGGGGTAACACCCAGCGTATGGTTTTCAAATAGTTGAGCGCTGCCGTCTGACCGCCGATGGCCGAAGAATCCACACCACTGCACCATTGCGTGGTCTGCAGCGATATTTCCTCCAGTCTGGCAGATCAGTTCAAAGGCCTCATTGAATTCTCTAAAATAGTCGATCATAGATTCACAAAATGACTCTACTGACGATATTAGACAGGAACAAGCTGCGAGTGCAGCGCAGCAGGTGTGGAAAGCAGCCAAAGCCGCAGGAGATAAATTCAACAAGAAGTGGAAGCATTGTTCCAAAAATAGAAACAGTACACAGTAAACCGCAGAAAACGATGATGGATTTTATTCTACATGTTCCGGCCTATTTCCATCTATGCTGGCCCGTATATTTGTGCGTAATCTGGCGATCAGCG
>JASGAU010410536.1:1360-19230 GCA_030220045.1 Australoheros facetus | reverse complement strand
AGGCGTTGTAGGGAGGTCATACAGGCACGTGGAGGCCACACACAATACTGAGCCTCATTTTGACTTGTTTTAAGGACATTACATCAAAGTTGGATCAGCCGTAGTGTGTTTTTCCACTTTAATTTTGTGTGTGACTCCAAATCCAGGCCTCCATTGGTTAATAAATTTGATTTCCATTGATGATTTTTGTGTGATTTTGTTGTCAGCACATTCAACTTTGTACAGGACAAAGTATTCAATGAGAATATTTAATGCATTCAGATCTACGATGTGTTATTTGAGTGTTCCCTTTATTTTTTTGAGCAGTGTCTATAAAGTGTCTTTATAAAGTAAAATATCTAAGAGTTAATAAAACAGAATAAAAATGGCTTACCAAATTTAAAAAAAGAAAATTCTGAATATCTAATAAAGAACCCAACACCTAATATCCTTATCTTCCTTTGATACAGATGGGTTATTAAAGAGTTTCTTTATGCAGAACCTGAAGCAGAAGGAATGACAAAATATACATTTGTAAATAAATACTTAGTAAATGTATCAAGTTATCCTTTATTAATCCCTGCAGGGAATTTTTTCCCCCCTGCATTTAACCAGATCCTCAATATTAGGATCAGGGGACCATTTTCAGCTCTTGTAATACATAATGCATTGGTCATGCAAACTGTGACGTCAGTACATCACCATGACTGCTGGAGGCTCACTTGAAAAGCTGCAGTCTTCTCCTAAGCAAAAGACACATTAGGAGAGAGAGGAGCTGTTAAAAAGAGTGGGTTTATGATTTTATTTATATAGAGGGATGAATATGTTAACTCAGCCAAAATTTTGGATGGAAATAGCTGAAGTGCAAAAGTTCACTCAGAGCCTTTAGCCATATCTCAAGGTCCTCCATTCTCTCAATATCTTAATAAAACAGGAGGTTTGTTTGACCCCAGTGATTTAAGTCAAACATTGCAGTCGCACATACATTGTACCCATGTTTTTATTGGCTTCCATTTTCTGAGGATCTCTATTAACTCAGACTGCAAACACATGCCTAAAAATATGCTTTAAAAGACAACCATTATAACTCTAAGACTTGATTGGAAGTCATATTTTAGTTTTCAGTAACAGTTATAAATATACTGATAAGAGCACTTCAAGCTAGAGTTGCTAGGGGCTAATTCACTATTTTTTTAAGGGTTCCAGATTGCCAACAGGTAAATAAATATAAGCTGAAAAACAAAGGCAGTGACCTACTTTAGAAACTTTTGAATAATAATAAACAGTAAAATGTAAGTAGTTTAATAAGGTTGTGATGTGATGGATACCCTTAGCATCTCAAGGATTTAAAATGTTTTATTCCCCTTCCTCTGTCTAGACGGTGGTTCTCCATCCAAAACAGTCAGCTGGTCTATCAGAAGAAGCTTAAGGCAAGTCCACATATCTATCTCAAGATGTCAGCTTTCCTCGGGAGCAGTGTGGCCTCTGAGAGGTTTAAATGGAGCTGGAATGTTGTGTATTGTGAGCTACTCTGAATTGTGTGTGTGCGTTTTCTTTTTTTTTTTTTTTTGTTAAGACACCCCAGCATCAAGCAGGTCATAGAAAAAAAACCTCAAAGCTGCTGTGTCAGTTTCAGACTGAATATTTAACATCTCAGATCTCACATTACCCTCAGGGGAAGCTGACAGCTGGTCAGGAAAATTGTATAATCTGGGAGGAAAACCAGTGTTTTCTCTGTGTTGACAATGGCAGGAATGACAAAGTATTTTTGTGTTGTCAGGATTCTTTGACGGTGGTGGTGGAAGACCTCCGTCTATGCTCTGTTAAACCATGCGAGGACATCGAGAGGAGGTTCTGCTTTGAGGTCGTGTCCCCCTCCAAGTAAGGCACAATGCCATGATAATTACAAATGTTAGCCATACTGGCAGCAGTGGCTCAAATCACTATGGTCCAGGCTGACTGTGGTGACTTTTCCCCTAGAGCCACTACCAGGTCAAAGTGCATCTATTTCCAATCAGCCTCATCTGTATTTGTCTAGTGATAATCATAGACTGTTTATAAACAATGGATGTAGCCAAGCAACCCATTGGTTTCTGCAACATAGTATTTTAGCTGCCACCACATTGTTTTTTTTTATATATATATATTTTATTTTTACCATCAGAAGGTGCTGCAGATTAGCGAGAATCTGAGACTAAATAAAGAAAATGACTATTGAAAGCAACTGAAAGCTGTCATAATTTTGAAAGCTCGTTTTTCACCATTGATTTATTTATTTTTTTGGCCATCCAGAAGTCAAAATTTCAGGTTAATATTTCAAGATAGAAATTTTGAGATAACTTTAATTTTTGGATTTTCTTCTGGTAATTTCTTTTTCAGTGGCAGAGACAAGCTTCTATACATAATAACTGAAACATATTTTTTTATTCAGTAGTAATTCCCACTAAAACCTGTGTGAATATATATAAAGTTGTAATTAGTTTAGCATACTGTTTCTTTCATGTTGCATGTTAATACAGGAAACTAGATTTAGCATATTAATATAGAAGCTTGTTTCCACCACTGGGGGGAAAAATTGCCAGGCAGAGTTAAGTTGAAATTTCAAGTTCTCTAAATTTTGACTCACGTATCTAGAAACTTGCTTCTGAGTAAGATGAAATTTTCGAGATACTGAACACTTAATGTGAAATTTTGAGGTGGGTAAAGGTTTTGACTTATTAAGTATGTTAAAATTCTGACCTAGTTTCAAGATGCTCCACTTGAAATTTTTAGTTAGTTCAAATTTTGAGAAACTAACCCAAAATTTGGATTTAGGGACGCCATTTTTTTCGCCCTCAGCAGCAGAAATCAAGTTTCAGTATATTGGCTTTTAACTCAAATCAGTGCTGTGCCCAAGCACAGTGTCACAGAGTAGCTGGCTTGTTTTACTTTCTTTTTTTAAACCTGTGCTTTAGGTAATCATAAATATACTGCAATAATGTTTTTTTCTGATTCATGAATATAACTGTGATTGTCTTTCAGGAGCTGTATGCTTCAGGCAGAGTCTGAGAAGTTAAGACAAGCGTGGATTCAGGCAGTTCAAGCTAGCATTGCTTCAGCCTACAGAGAGAGTCCAGACACATACTACATAGAGGTGAGTCATAATTCATAGGAAAAAAAAATGCTTATAGCATATTTGAGATATTTTTTCCCTCGTGTTATGTCCCTTTTCCTTCAAATATGGTATTTTTTAATTCCACTATAATTTATCTGGCACCTGTAGTTGCTTAGTGATCAAAATATGCTGCTTTGTTACAAACTAAAATACCTGGTATGCAAAAAAAATGTGACTTTGTGAAGTGAACTTTCCTGCTAGGAGATAAATGAGAAATTTATATTAAAAAGAACCTTTTGTTTTAAAGAAAAACAAAAACGACTTATTGATTGATTGTCTCCAGACTGCCACAATTTGGTAGAACAATTATCCAAAGCCAAAATTTGCATTTTCTGACAGCATAGGATTAGAGATTAGAGTTTTTTTTTTTTTTTTTAACCTTATCTTACCGTAAAGTCTGGAAACAGAAAGAGCAGACATGCTATATAACCCATTGTAGCAAATATTCCTACTAGGATGTCTAAACTTGCTCTGTAACAAGTTTTCTCATTTGTTTAATCTGTAAAGTTATAAAGTATAATGACATAGACACAACTCCACATAATCCCCTTCTAAATAAGTAAACAATAGCAAATAATACTTTGTTTTCACTAAAATTGACTGAACACTACAGATGCAGAGTATGCTTTCAGTCCTAACTGATAGGATTTGTGTTTACATTTAGCATCTGGACAGAACAGCCTCTCCGTCCACCAGCAGCATCGATTCAGCCAGCGAGCCGCGGGAGCGCAGTGCCCGAGGTGAGACCATCCTGCATCGGATCCAGTGTCTGCCGGGGAACGAGCAGTGCTGCGACTGTGGCCAGGCTGACCCTCGCTGGGCCTCAATCAACCTGGGCATCCTGCTGTGCATCGAGTGCTCTGGCATCCACAGGTACAAAAAAAAAAAAAATCTGCTTTTAGATCCAAAAAGGCATTTACTGAACTACAGTGTGCAGTTCAAGCACAATTTAGAGGTTTTGTACTCGAAAGATTATTCAGATTAAAGATTAATCAGATTATTCTCCATATCAAGACAATATGCAGAGATCAACACCTGGAGGTCAAGGTCAAAAGTCAAGGTTGTATAATTATTAAATCTTTGTTTTTCATGTGACAGCAAACAGGTTTAATACAGTTCGATGGACGTTTTTTGCCTTGCTAGGCGGTGCTCTTGTTTTTTTTTAATGTAATGACTTGTTTAAAATTTCAGGGAGTCTGCCATTAAAGGGAAGGTCACATATACTCGTATTTACCCCCCAGCAGAAGATGATTTTAAAAGCAGCCTTACAGTGTCAAACTGCACAATGATGCACGAGAATCTGTAGAGCGGACGTAAAGGATCTGAGTGCTTCCCCCAAACCTGCCTCGTGCAGCGTGGCGGCTGCTGGCTCTGAGGACAGGAAGAGGTGCCAGCCGTCTGTTACTTTGTGCTGCTAAAGTTGGGAGAGCACGTTCTGCCACACACGCTGCTGACGGATTAAAGCGCAGTACACCACTTATTGAATCAGTCGGGCTTTGATTGAGAGTTCTCATTGAGTGAAGAAGCCATTGAATAGCAGTGAATTCAGTGCTGGATATGATGTAATGCAGCTGAATGGAGGTACCATGTTTGCAGATAAACACCTCCTTTGCACTTGTTTTATTACATCACACTGTGGCGTCACTGAGGTTCGTTTTCAGCCGGCCGATCCCTCGGGTGTTCTGTGTTTGTTTTGAAGCCGCAGTTTTCACTGCTTATGTAATCTCAAATCGCATCCCTCTGTGTGTGTGTGTGTGTGCCCACCTGTTGAATATTCATGCTCCTTCTTTGGACTCGTCTTCTCACAGTGAGATCAGACATGGCCTCTTGTGGCTCAGTGCAGTTTTTTTCTAACGTGCAACAGTTGCCTGGATACCAGACAGTGATTTGCATGACATTAGGAGCCGGGGCTTCAAATCAGGTCACTACACAATGCCATGGTGCATCTTTTCATATTAGAAGAATACTGGAACTGCTTTTTGTTTTCTTGAGTTGGACATCATCTGCTGCATTACAGTCAAAACAAAGTTAAATTCTTCAATATTTACTACTAATAAATAGTTTGTCCAA
The DNA here is from genome assembly GCA_030220045.1 of Australoheros facetus. Taxonomy (NCBI): domain Eukaryota; kingdom Metazoa; phylum Chordata; class Actinopteri; order Cichliformes; family Cichlidae; genus Australoheros; species Australoheros facetus. The sequence goes on along the minus strand of JASGAU010410536.1, from coordinate 14,027 downwards.
ATATCAACAGCTTGGACTCAGAATATGTTTCTGTTGCAGGAGTCTCGGAGTTCACTGCTCGAAGGTGCGCTCACTCACGCTGGACTCCTGGGAACCAGAATTACTGAAGGTACTGTTAGCCTCAGCTAATGAGCCATGGGGCAGTTGCATTAAGCGTTACTCGAATAAGTTGATGATGGGGGAAAAAAAAAAATACCAATACCAGTCAAACGTTTGGACACACTTACCCGTTCATTTGAATGGTTCATAGCTCAAAATAATCCTTATTCATCTTATACTGTCTGATACAGTCCATTTTGGCTCATTTCACTCTTTTAAGCCATCTCTATTCTGATTGGCTACCCCTTGCAAACAAAAGATTTAAACAACAAATGAGTGGGGCTTTTGCTGATCATAGCCAGAGCTGTGCGCCTGAGATGACTAAATTTGGACAAATGACATCTTAATTAAGTTAGCTTATTTATTCCCTGTTCTTTGAAGGAGCAAATTTACATCATGTGCTAAAATTAGCAATTCTCCTGACCAAGAAATAGTCCAATAAATGGTTTGGTTTGTTTTGTTAGTTAATGAGCTGTTAGGTGGAAATATTTACCTCTGGATAATACCAAAGTAGCAGTTTCCCTTTATAGTTTTTATGCTAAGCTGGAAATCTTTTAGCTCAAAATTTATATTGTGCAAGCAGACATGAGAATGATCTGGGTCTTCTCAGCTAGCTCTGCAAGGAAGCAGAAAAGACTAATATTTCCTAAAATATTAAACTATTGCTTTAAGTTCCCTTTCACTATCATCATATTTCCTCATAGTTGATGTGTGAGCTCGGAAACAGCGTCATCAACCACATCTATGAAGGCTCATGCCAAGAAAAAGGTCTGAAGAAACCATTACCGTCCAGCTCAAGGTAAGAACTAATAAAGCTCAGCTAATCTGATGCATAAATATGTGACTTTTGAGGCACTAACGTCAAACGTCATATGTGGTATTGTTCCGTTCAGGCAAGACAAAGAGGCCTGGATTAAGGCAAAATATGTAGAGAAGAAGTTCCTAAAGAAGCTGGGCTCCACAGAGATACTCATCAATGGAGAGAGGAAGTCAGAGCGGCGGTGGAGCGTCAAGAAGTGTCGGAGACACAACAGTGCTACCACAGTACCCAAAACACGGCGAAGATACCGACAGGAGCCTGGAAACACCTCACCCTCCACCCTCTCCTCAGGTACATCAAGTGAAATGGGACTTGGTGGAGGTACTGGAGCATCAGGCCTCAAAAAGTTACATGCAGTTTAGTGATGTAGTTTTCCAGTGTTTTTGATGCAAAATAATAAAAACACTAATATTTAGAATGGGCCATATGATCATATAAAAGCTATCTCTCTGTTTATCTCACAGCAGCTGCTAAGTTCAGACGAGAATCTCTGTTCTGTCCCGATGAGCTGGACTCCCTCTTCTCCTACTTTGATACAGGATCTGGGCCTCGAAGTAAGCAACTCACTAGTCTGACACTTCGTGCACCCACACCTTTTTAACCATAGGCCCAGACACATTTTAAAGCATGTGAATACAGAGCTTGGATTGTGTGTTCACCCTTGCATGTGCCTTTAAAATGACACTAATCAGCCTGAAAGAGACAGCTGTGACTAATGTGTCCATGTTGTGGCGCCTCCCGGTCCGGCAGGTCTGAGCAGCGACAGCGGGTTGGGAGGCAGCACAGACGGCAGCACAGACATCCTGGTGTTTGGCTCAGTGGTGGACAGCGTCACAGAGGAGGGTAAGTCCAGTGGAGGAATTACTCTAAGGAACTGTTTTTATGGTTTGTGTATGCTATTTCTGAGTTTTGTTACGCTGTCCTCAGAGTGTGAGGTGTCCGAGGATTCGAGCGGCGAGGCTGAACTGGAGGCCGAGCCAGAGATGTCAGACCCAGAGGACACGAGGGATCTTCATCCTGGAGCGCTGCTCTATAAAGCCTCAAAAGCTCGCAACCTTCCCGTCATGGCTGAAGCATTAGCTCATGGGGCTGATGTCAATTTAGTAAACGAGGAAGATGAAGGAAAGACGCCCCTCATACAGGCTGTGATCGGGGTGAGTCAGTTGACTGAACATGTCTGGAAACTTCTCACATTGGTCTTTCATTAGATAAAAAAAATACAGATTATGACTTACACCAATATAAATGTTCTTTCACTTCCACTTTTAGGGTTCATTGATCGCCTGTGAGTTTCTGCTCCAGAATGCTGCTGATGTCAACCAAAGAGACGCAAGAGGGAGGGGGCCGCTGCATCATGCCACGTATCTGGGACACACAGGGTGAGTCATGAGGAGTTTTACTCTCCCCACTGTGTTTCTAACCACTTCACACATCAGGATCAGAAATACTTTATTGATCCCAGAGGGAAATTTCAGATGGTTTCTAGTTTAGTAAAGCGAGCTTTGTCGGAGGGATGCTAAGCTTGTCCAGCACAATGAGCCTTGTGCAGGAAATGTTTTTTTTTTTTTTTAAGCCTGTCATGTCTGGCAGATCTTGCAAACAGAACTGTGATCTGAATGCGTTGTTGTGCCAAACATATTTGCTATTTCAAGGTGAGCTCTATAGGTTCTCTATAGGCTCCTCTTCTTAGTGTGTGACCCTTTATTTTATTTGAGTTATTTTTAGCATACTGTGTGACAAATTTTGCCAGAGCTGACAGGCTTGGGAAAAAGAAAAGAAGAAAAGAAAAAGAGAGAGAGAAAGAGAGAGAGAGGGGAAAAAAAGAGAATAGAGAGAGGAAAAAAAAGAGCACAAGTAAATAAACCAAATAATTAGTCACTTGTTACACATAAAGGATACTAACAATACTTGCAAAATTAAAAATTGTGTGGGGAAAACAAAGATTACTTGGTTACACAAACCAACCATTTTGTATTATGATTACGTGAGTGTTTGTGTCTGTGTCATGAAATGTACTTACCAATGAGGGCAGAACGCCGCAGCTCTGACCATCATATGCTAGAGGCAGGCAAAGAAAGCCCCAGGAAGCCCAGGCCACCAGCAGCCCCCCAAGACCTACAAAGACCCGCGGCCACTCATTCCAAAGACAACCGTACACATACAACCACACGCACACCCGCAAGCACACCCATGTACACATTTATGCACAAATACACATAAATGCACATACACACTCACCCACACACATATAGACATAGATACACCATACGTACACATCCACTCAACCACCCATATTCACGAAGACTGTGACAAATACAAAGACACACATTCATCCATAGTTAACCACCCTCTGGAGATGGGGCGAGCAGAAACCACCCCAGGGCCAACAGTGACCCCAAGACGCCGCCAGCCCGGTCCCCAAGGAAATTTATTTAAATGGGTCCACGAGGATGTCCGCGTGCCTACCTGTTTTTGTGATTACAAAACTACAGAAACATTACTTTATAATGCACCAACTACATTCCTGACCTATAACAGGAATGATTAATCAGCTGTTGGGTCTCCAGCTGTCCATGTCTGCAATAAAAGCTATGGGCCCGCTTCTTCATGAACAGCTGTGATTTTAAACACTCCTTTGAGCAAATGGCAAAACTTGAAATTCTTCTTTGAATAACAGTGATCATATAGTTTTCCTTTGTCTTTCCAGGCAGGTGTGTTTATTCCTCAAACGGGGAGCTACACAGAACGATGGTGACGAGGATGGCCAGGATCCTCTGAGTATAGCTGTGCAGCAAGCCAACGCAGATATCGTCACGCTGTATGTTATTTTGCATATGTGCTGTAGATTTGATGAAGTTTTCTTCAAATATTTAACATTCTGTTTCTCCTCTCTTTGATTTCTCATCTTTTCCTTCAGGCTGCGTCTGGCCCGGATGAACGATGAGATGCGGGAGTCAGAAGGACCCTTCGGACAGCCAGGTCAATACCCAATCAGCAGCCCCACTGAGCAGCAGTATAAGAAATGCATTCAGGAGTTTATCTGTCTCAATATAGCAGCTTCCTAATAATCGAGTAAGGTTGAACCAGTGCAGTCGGTGCCATTAGATGAATGACAACACATGCTTGGGGATCTTAGGCTTTATGGTCGTCTAATCGAGATTTTTCACCACCAGATTTTCTCGTTCTCTACATATTCCTCACCACAAACCTGGCAGCAGTCAGCTCCCCTCTCAGGATCAAACAGGAACTCAGTGTTCTTAATCCACGCTAACGATGTCAGATTGGACCAAAAACATAAATAAATTGGCGAAGTGTTGGTCAGCAGAAAAATCACTACCAGGGAACTTAACCTCTTTATTGTTATTATTATCATCATCATTATCAGGCAAGGAATGGACCACAAACAATGTCGTCAGCAGAGTGTTTGGGACCAATCTAGCCCTTTGTTTGAGGGTTTCAGAGGGTACAGGGAGCTCTGAACCAAAGAACCAAAAAGTAATAGGTTTCATTTCATCATGTGGCTGCGGTGTTTATTTTGTGTTATGTAATGCTACCCCAGGCACATAGGTGTCATATTTAGAAATTATGCCATGTTACAATGGTGATAGTGATGAGCTAAGCTGATAAAACATTGGGATATCTGTAGTTTATCAGTGTGGTATATTTTTCTAGAACGTTGGTCTTGTGGTTCTTTGGGTTATGCTAACTTTACACACACACACACACACACACTACCTTTTGTTGATGATGTTACAGGAAATGAGATGTTTAAAAACAACATACAGTAGAACAAAAGATGTGAGGTCCCTGAAGCTTTTCAAAAACTTTTAAATAATTCATGTGAAATTTTTTTGTTAAAATGCGTGAAACAGCCACTTTATTAAATGTGGGCTCTCCATCTGGGAATACTTACCAACCAATCTGTTGGTCATCCAAAAGCTTTACCTGTGCTCCCACACTTTAGGATGTTTAACATAATACAACTCTCCCCCACCCCGAGACTTAAAACTCCAATATTAGGAAATCACCACCATGTCCGCGGGGGTATATGTGCAATATGGCCAAGCTTATTGTATGAACAATTTAAGTGGCATAAAATTTTGGGTTTCTAGGACCCTCATGGAAACCATGAATGGCATTCAGGGTCAAGACAACAAGCCACAACTAGAGTCCTCTGATTTGAATAATGACCATAATTTACAAAATGAACCACCGCAGGAGCATATGACCTGAAACTATTGTTTTAACCCACGAAGCCGTCAGAAAAATATTTAAGGTTACAGAATAACAGAGGTCAGTACTGTTGTCCATAGACTTCTAAAAGCTACATACAATTTTAATATACCATATGTGGTAGCTTAGCATCTTATGGCAGAAACCTCCAGCTCTACAATGTGATGTACTACACAGAAAGCTCTCCACAGCCTGACATGTAAATAAACGGATGGAGATACACGTTTTAAGGTTTACCAGCAAGATGTCCCAGATTAAGATATTTAATGGAGTTTGGAAAGTAGCTGCTACAGGCAGCTAATTTGTATTCATTTAAATGTCGAAGACCAGCAATATGTGTAAAAATACATATTTTTAAAGTTAGCATAACACAAAGAGCCACTGTAGCCACCTTAATAGGAAACAGATTCAGTTCTAAAGTAAAATTAAAGAAAATTTTCAGCTATGAAAATCAAAAGAGGGGAAAACCCTTCTGGAGCCAGTGACATGCTTGTTTCCCAGTAGCTTTAAAAAAAAAAAAAAATCACTGACAGCCACAGGGTGCTGCAGCCAGTTTTCAACTAAATCCATTTAAAAAAACAAAAACAATTATCAACCTGAGAAACAAACCGAGGAACTATTTATTTAAATAGCGTGACGGTTATGAGGAGAACCTGTGAAGCTGCAATAACTGTGACAGAGAGTAAATGATCTAAGAATCATTTCTGTGTATGGACTGAACGATTAAGTATAGCTTTTATTTTTCATCAAAAGCAAAATGATGCACTTTTTTTTCTTGCCAACAATGATTTAAACTTTTTTTTTTTTTTTTTAAATGTATGACAGGACTCTCAGAGCCATAGTGCAATGACTATTTCAGTGCAGATAATCAGCTTTTTTTTTTTTGTATTATGCTTAACAGCAAGGCAGATGGTATTTTTTTAAGCTGGATATAGATTTTATTTTTGGCTGAACACTCACACATACAGTACCAATAATATGTTCTCAATATGATATAAAATCACTTGTTGGTAGGAGTTATTCTGCAGAAGAAACTGCACTGGAAGGTTTTTGTCACTTCGAACTACCGTGTTACTGTACATATAGTATTTGTATGTTAAAATGTTTATGGTAATCAGATGTATCACAATTAGGCCTATGTTGTTTTTGTTTGTTCGTTTATAATGCATGGGTGGCTGTTACCCAGGTCCTCTGAAGCCCAGTTGTTTATTTTTAAATTTCTGTACCCAATGTACGTGAATATTGAGTATTGTTGAAAAATGTTAATATCCATATTATTTACTACCAAATGACGACAACAGTGCATGAGATTCATGGCAGAAATCAGTTAATGGAAACACACTGAGCACCCTCTCCTGCAGTCTCCTGTTATCTGCATGACAATGATAGTAAACCTGGCAGATCAGAACTTTTTTTGACCACTTGGTAGCTTGCAGATAGTGGCATTGTGTTATCTGAAGCCTACATAAAAATACTGACGAATTCCCAAAGATAATCTTGTCCTTCAGATGCTATAGACTGTTTGGATTTAAGTAAAACCAAAGAAAGCCAACAGTTATAGAGTGCCAGTGAGCGCTTTTATTTATTTATTTTTATTATTTTATTTCATCGTCAGAAACTCTTTGACACTATGGGATTGTCTAAAAACGTAGTCATAGAGAGAATGGCAGATGCTTAAAAAAGTTTTTCTGGGATTTTTATAAAAATTATTTGATTTCAAACTCAGTATGTGATTTTTATATTGCATAAATTCCGTGACAATAGTGAAACGACTAACTTCTAAAACTGTACTAATCATAAAAATGGGGACATTATGTCTATTTAATTATTTTTGAACCAAAAACTCTAGCTATATTACATTAGCCTAATCAAGCTAACATTAGCTTGTTTGACCAATGTATAGCGTTAAGGTAGGTGTCATTATTCAGACTGTCGTAATATGAATTTGGTGTTGAAAATCTTTGAATTTCATTAGTCTAGTCTAAACAATTTAACATTGGCTTGAACAAGCTAAACATATATTACTGTTAAAATGGTAATACAGTATGTTTGGGCTAACTAGTGTTAGCCTAAAAAATGCTAAATATGTTTTAAATGTATATACAGTAATACACCACTTGTTTGGGCTAATCTAACATGAGCCTAAGTGAGCTAATGTTAGTCTAAACAAGCTAAACATGTTTACTGCACATACAATAATACACAGCTTTGACGTAAAATTTTAAAACACTTCCTCCTTTCCTTCTTTGTGACACTGTATCCAATTTGTCCCAGATTATCTGACTTAAACATAAAGGCCCAGGTTTGTGTTTTGTTGGTATGGATTAAGCCTATAATCTAACACTAAATCATGCTGTGTACTTGTTTTAATAAGGCCTCCCCCCTGGCAGTCCAAATAAACACTCCTAGTGGAAACTATCACAGCCACATGGCCATAAAAAATAATTATTAGTATTAAATATGGTGTTATTTGTAATAAGATACCTGCCACAAACCTTAGGAAATATGTTTGTATTCTTAAATACATCCCTGCTCAGATTTCGGACCTTGAAAAAAGAAAAAAAAATCCTACAAATATACATGTAATTTAATTAATTTAAATTAATTTTATTTATATAGCGCAAAACCACAACAAATACTCACCTCAAGGCACATTATATTGTGAGGTATAGGCCAGGGGTCGGCAACCTTTAACACTCAAAGAGCCATTTGAACTCAGTTTCCACGGAAAAGAAAACACCGAGAGCCACAAATACTGGAAGCTGATAGCGGCTACCGCGAGTGACGCATATATTGAGAAACAAAAAAAATAAATAAAATGATTTTATTTTAATATTAAGATCATAAAAATGTTCCAATTTAGAACTACAACAAAAAAAAACAAACTGACAAAAATAAAATGCACTTCAATTGGATACTTATAATTTACTACTGCAAGCGGCACAGGGCCGCAGCGTAAGCCTGAAAGAGCCACATGAGGCTCCGGAGCCGCGGGTTGCCGACCCCTAGTATAGGCCATACAATAATTACAAGGCTATGCACCAAAAACTATCCACCAGCCTTTTAATTGCTAACTTGTCACTGCGCCTCTTTTTTTTTTTCCTTTTCTTTTCTTTTTTTTAAACTACAATTAGTGCATGATGGTGTTATTGCTTTGTATTTATGGTACCAAAATAATGCCAACATCAAGGACACTAAAGAAAAGTTTAGAATTTTTTTATTTATTTTTTTTTTTTAAACATAATTTCGTTTTCGTGTTTTTTTTGTCACCAAAGTGTCTGGTCTCAGGACATCCTTAGGACGATCTGCTATTGCTAACAGCTATTGGTTTAACCGCTTTGAGTGAATTTAGTGTGGCGAAATTATTTTGCTACCAAATTAAACCATTTTCGGACCCCACTAACCTTCCTAATAATTTTTGTACAGTTCCACTCTTGTATTTGCCAGTTAAATGTTTTTAAAAGAAGCACTGACGGGAAGAGTAGCTCACTCTTTTCCTCCTCCTTTCTCGTATCTGATGGATTCAAAGCACTTTGAAAACATGCCATCCCTCAGCCTTTTCTTTCTTCGTGCAGTACGTGGCGTCAACAGCTGTTGGCCCCACACAACCACTTTCCAAAAGTTCTCAGTTTTAACTAGATGAATGATGTCGTGACTGACAAAACAATCATTAGCATTAAGCCATTAAAGGATTACATGTTGTACAGCTCAGCATGTCTACAGTGACTGTTGTGTATATAAACTCAAATATTAACACTTCTGACAGTCCATTTCTAACTTTCTTGTACTTTTTTCTCTTTTGACTGTTATCTGTACAATTTTGTTGAATATTGTGAGAATATGCATCTCTGAATTTACAGTACTTGCGCATATTAACACTGACTGCTACCTGTGTTTTCCTCCTGGTGTCTTCTGATATTGAAAATAAACAGAAGGTGTGACTAAACACTAACCTCTCCCTTTCTTCTGTGCTTCATGTTCATTTCTTCTTTTCTTTGCTTTAACAACCTTTCACTAACTTTACCGAAGAGCAGTAACTCACATACGAAACCACCGAACAAATATCTGATTTCTATTGCATGCAACTAATATATTATGTGAATTGGAAAAGAAATTGAAAAGGAATTATTCTTTTTTTGATGAACAAATTAAACGGAATGCTATGGAAGCTTGTTTCCACCACTGAATAATTTTTTTAATTTATTTATTTATTTTGCTGCCCATAATTGAAAATTTATGGTTAGCATCTCAAAATTTTGACTTTTGTAAATTTCAAGTTGGTTAACTTGAATGTTCAACTTATTCAAAAGTAACTTGAAATTTTGAGATAAAAATTTAACTTAGCTTTTTGACTTTTTTTTTTTAATCCAGTGGCAGAAACAAGTTTCCATAGTATGCACTTTAGGTATTTAATAACTTGGTAAGGAATAATGTAAGATTTGTATAGCAACCTATTATGGACCTATCAGTTTAAAAGGCCATATTTTTATTCTTAGACTCCATTAGATAATTTTGCATGATTAACAATCCCAAATAATCCTTATTTATCTTAGATTGGTTCTTGATGAATCACCTCAGTTCAGCCACTGTTTGAAACAAGCCGTTTTTGCTCTTCACCTTTTGAGACAACCTATAGGCTCCCCAAGTTTAAACAGCAATGGGTCAGGCTTCCGGTCTTAGAGCTAAGAGACGACCATATACGTGAAATCCTAAAAAATTAAACTGAAAAAGCTCATCAGAATAGACAATGTCGTCCAATTTTAATGAGCCTGTGTGAATTGTGACCTCAGTTTCCTGTTCTTAATTGACAGGCGTGGCACCCGGTGTGCTCTTTTGCTGCTGTAGCCCAACTGCTTCAAGGTTAGATATGGTGTGCATTCATAGATGCTCTTCTACATACCTTGGCTGTAATGAATGATTATTTGAGTTACCATTGCCTTTCTAACAGCTCAAAGCAGTCTGCCCATTCTCCTCTGGCTTCTGATATCAACAAGGCCCAAAGAACTGCCACTCACTGGATATTTGCTCTTTTTGCAACCAGCGTCTGCAAACCCTAGAGATGGTTGTATGGGAAAATCTCAGTAGATCAGCAGTTACTGAAATACTCAGACCAGCCTGTCTGACACCAACAACCAGGCCACATTCAAAGCCACTTAAATCACCTTGCTTCATTCTGATGCTCAGTTTGAAGTTCAACAAGTTGTCTTGACCATGTCGAAATGTGCCGAATTACTGCCACGCGATTGGCTGGTTAGACATTTGCATGAACGAGCAGCTGAACAGCTGCCCCTAATCAAGTGGCCTCTGAGGGTAGCTCTTACAAATCCGTCTGCATATTATTCCAGGAAAAAGGGGCAGAATGTTCAAAAGCTCAGGAAACAAACATTTGTAAGATATTACGAGAGTGAAGGCCGTTCACAATCATTCATTTCTATAGAAAAACATGCAGAAATGGTCACTCAGCAGCAATTTCCACTGGTAGTAATGAAACAAAGCAGAGTGGTGTACACACGGCAAAGCACAGCAGCTTCTTCAGATCCTGGTCAAAGTCAGTTAGAGACCTCCATATCTACGAGAAGCCTCGAACTCTCTGACTCACTCAGAAACAAGCTGGGAAAACCAGGAATTTTCAGCCCTTTTTAATTTTCTGAGCCTGGCAGCTCTCATGGACACAAAAGACTTCAGTTGCTTTTGTTGTGGTGGTGGGCTCAGCAGTCACCATGACAACGGGAAAAGTAGAGGCTCAGTATTTGGAAAGTTGAAGGAGGGGAAGCTTCATGGCGCCTCGGCCTTTCATTCAGAAGCCTCCTCTGTTGTTTCCTTCCTAACTTTCATTTAAAAACATGTTTTGGCTCTTCAAAGAGCTTCAGGTCTCAGGCTGTGGTTTTCATCGTCATTTCCTGTCATGTTTTTTTTTTTTTTTTCCTCTTCTCTCTCTTCAGCAGGAGATGCCACGTACCTTGACATCTTCCGAGAATTTTCCCACATGGCTTCCCACAACCCGGAGAAGCTGAAAAGAAGGAGTTTGCACTTCCGACACTCCTTCAGGTAGTCCTCCAAGATTCCAGAGAGAGAGAAAATACTTGAAAAATGCAGCTTTCCATACAGTCGCCACAGCTGGATTTCAGTGAGAACTAACCCTGAGGAGAAGCCTGATGCTGATGCTAAATTCATCTATTACAGTGTACTATACCATCTGCTTTATTCCACAGAGAACACTACAAAAAAAAGTCATATTAAAAGTGCATGAAAGTGAGGAAATGACTTCATTTTAGCTCAGAACTTTTATTTTGATAGTACTTTGTTCTATGAGGATCTGCTGGTCTTTTCCTCTTAAATGTGTTAGATGAGCACTTGTTTTGCATAAACCATCATTTGTTTGCTGATTCATTACATCAATAATTTACAGTATGTTTTTTCTGTATATGTACTGCATGCATGTACTCCCATTATATTTCAAGGATAAGAAGTGTAATATCATTAGTTATTACCATATTGATAAGCAGTTTTTGTTTTGTTTTTTTTACCTGTTTTTATTTCATTTTTGTTTATTGCATCGACTATGCTGGTGTAGTCGTGGTGATATATTTTTGTCTGCTGTGGCATACCACTATGAAATGCAGTGTTTCCGTTACTGTAAACATGTTATAGAGACAAAAATAAAAATGCTAATATATCTGATGGATGGAAATAAATGTTTCCTGTTTGACTCGCACCCCTTTCCTCAAGGATGAGACAACAGCACCCCCTTATGTTGAAATGTGTGCATTAAAAGTCCCCTTTTGGGAAATACTACACAATTAGTTGATCTTATGATTTAAGGGAATTATTTAAATGGGGTGTCATGAAACAAGTTTTTCTTTTTTTTTTCTTTTTGGTTGACTCAAATCTGAAAAAAATCTTTGCTTTTAGATCTACAATATTTCTGTTAATATTTTCAAAGTTTTTATTTCATTTAAACTGTTTTAAATCAGGTAAATATGTTTACAGCCCTCTTTCCATGGAAAACTTGGCAAGGACAGCAGCATCACAAGTTTCAATTAGGAGAACATAACATTAAATAATGCTTTAAAAATTTTAAATGAATAATAAGGGACCAGAGGTTAAAATGTGATCTTAAATGTATAATCAAATGGTCCACAGAAATATGGAGGACATAAGTGTCAAACAGCAATTACATTTTTCATTAATATTTAATCAAATCAAATCAATTACAACACAATTATTTTGTATGTTGCTGTTTAATATTTTCATAAGTGCTGCAATCCATGGATGAATGGATAAAAGAGGAATTTAAACTTTTTTGATATTCATTCATCAATAAATTATTTGATTTTAAAAAGGTCTTTACAAAAACATTAAGCAGTCATAGGTTAGAAAAATGTATTTATGTACTTATAAATAAGGAATGGAATGGAACTTTAAAATCATTTTAAAATGCTATCTAAGAAGGTAAAATACTGAAATCACAATTTAATGCCTTATTTCCATAGTAAATGTGGTCCATCCATATAC
>JASGAU010410533.1:0-10833 GCA_030220045.1 Australoheros facetus | reverse complement strand
ACCAGGAGGAAACAAATAAAATCCCAGGGAGGGGTACATTAGGAGGGGCATCCTGTGTACAAATCGGTGCCAAATCAAATGGATCTACACACTGTGGCGAGCTCCTATTGAGCCCAACAAATCTTAATTCCTAAATCCCACAGAATGTACCATTACTGACAGTTACTTTGAAACCATCATGTCTGCATGTAGAGATTTGGGGAAAAAAAGACTCTGACCTCTAAAAAAAAAAAAAAAAGGTCAGTGAGTGAGTTAAATATTCAGTTTCATAAGGAGCTTCACATCAAAAAAGAGAGAAACTGCTACATACAGTACAGAATGCATCACTATGGTTGCTTCAGTTGTTAGTCTGTGGCCTTTTCCACTTGTCTTTATTCAGACCAGTGGAACAGTCTGAATACAGAGTCAAACAAACAGGGTTTAATGCTTTATGAGGTTCATTTTAGAGTACATAACTACTCTCTTACCTGGAGTCTACATTTCTGTAGATGTGCTTAAACTCTCTTAACTCTTCCCAATGATTATCAGTGGTACTTATTTTCAGTATGGATGTAATACTTCCTCTGACCACAACGTGGTCCTGCTGCACTTCAAATTTCACATACATCAGCATCATCATATTACACTAAAAAAAAAAAATCAGGTGGTTCAGTGTAAAAAAGTTCAGTAACAAGTTGCACAGCTTTTTTGAGTTTACTCAAAAAATATAGGACCGTTTAGTTGTCATTTAGCTGACACAACAAGTACACAGTTCAAAATCTTAAGTTGACAGAACTTTATCGTTCAGACTTTTGAGTTGGCTCAACTTACTTATTTCTCTCGGGTCAAAGTCCGCCCAACTTTTCTCCAAGGTGAAATATTGAGTTAGTGCAGCTTTTTATAGTTGTTGGGTCAACTTAATGTCTCTCATTGGAGTCCAGTTGGTCCGGCTGTTATTTAAAATATGAAGTAGTTATTTGTCTCACTCATTGTTGTTCTCTCACAGTAAGTTGGCCCTACATAATAATATACTATCTTTTACATAATATTACAGTGTGGTTACTCCAAAAATTAAATACACAAAAATTTAATGAAAGACTGAATCTCTGACTCAGATGGTTGAATTACCTCCTCAGTATACAGTCAAGTTCTCCAGAGTCCTGCTAATGACTTCTATATTTGATTCAGGTGTGTTGGATCAGGAACACATCTAAAACCTGCAGGACACTGGCCCTCGAGGCCTGGAGTTGCCCACCCCTGCTCTAAGGCATTTAGGGTTAAGGGTTATTTGCTTTCTTGTACTCTGTATAACTCCCTGTATAAATCCCGCCAACGAAACCTGCTCATCTCCAGTAAGTTTTTGTAAAGTGTGGAGTTACTACCGAAGTGCACTTTTGTCCGTTGGTCTCACCAACGCCTGCCAAGAGGGGCAGCGAGAGAGAATCGCACCACGAGCCAACACAACACTTGCGTTGGAGAGCAATTTGGGATTCAGTATCTTGCCCAAGGATACTCTGGCACACAGCCCAGAGCAGCCAGAAATCAAACCTCCAACCTTCCAGTTAATAGGTGACCTTCTCTACCTCCTTACCTACAGCCACATGAGTGTTTAAAATCTGCTTTTTTACTGTTTGTGCTGTTTGCTCATTCCAAAGTTTAGATTTTAGAAATCAGAATAAAACAAAAGGTTTAAGCCACTCTATTTGATTGTCATTAATAGACATTTACAGGAATTACTGTATTATACTGACTCAATAAAAGCATTTAAATGAATAAATTGTGTTTCCTTGTTAGTAAATAAAATAATAAGACACTGTTTGTGTTGCTGAAAACATAAATTCAAAGTGATTGAAGAGAACCTGTAAAATTTTTGTTGAGGAGCACACAGAGGAGGAGAATTGATTCAGTCTTTCTGCCATAGTTAAAATACATTAAAAACGCTGATAGAATTCATGCTGTGCCATATTTGGACACTAGAGAGCAGAAATTCATAATAATACCAGAGCACAGAAAGGCAGACGAGTAACTGGTTTAAAATGTTGGTTGTAAACATGCAAATAAACCTTCACACTCAGTTAGTGAAGCATCAGCTCTCTGCTCCTCCCTCTCTGCCTATCCAGGATGCACCTGCAGGTCTCAGGATCTCATTTCTAACTTCATGTAAATGAAGAAGAATGAGATGGAACTGTCCCTGACTGGAAATGTTTCATTTTACTATAATTTAATAAATCAGAGGTAGTTAACTGGATGCTGGTTTGGTTTAAGAATAGCGTTGGTTGTTATCAGAGAAACTCTAAATGGAGTCCAGCTGTGTGACTCATGCTTCCTGCAGCTCTGCTGCTGTTGTAGGTAACATTTTAGGAGTCTCCACATTCCTTTTTGGCTGCAAATTAAAACCATGGTTACCAACAACCGATGCAGGCTGTTTATTAGACATCTTAGTTGCACAAATAGTTAAAAAGACGAAGATAGTAACATAGTTAAAACAGAGATACACACACAGAGCGATGGAGGGAAGAAGAGAGAACCTGTTGATCCTGCCCCGGCTTCCTCGTCCCTCCCTCCGACCGAGGAAAGCCCGTGCAGAGTTAAGTATGAGTCCGAATAAAATCAAACTGTTGAAATGATCCATGAGCAAACTCTGCTGCAAAAGTTACTAGTACTCAGAAATAGGCAAACACAAAAGCAAAAGACAAAAAGCAAAAATCCCTCCCGGGAGGTTGTGCCTTGGTAGAAAAAAGACTATCGCTACATCTTCTCTTCTCTCTTCTACTCCTTCTAAGCGTGATATTTATACTGTTCGTCTTCCTTTGTCTAAGATTTTGTGTTGAGTCTGCACTTTTGGAGACACAATCATCCACCATATTCAGTAGACTGTAGGATAGGGGCTCTCATCTACTATCTAGAAGGGCACAAACGTCCCAGAGCATACACTTGCCAGACATTGACAAATCTTCTTTTTACTTCATATTTCCAAAATTTACCAAATCATGGTCTACACACAGAGCTCAAGCTCAAATGATTTCCTTGATGTTACTTGTTAAGAAACTCAAATATAACTGTAAATGTTGTAAACAGATCAAGTTAAACGGTCCGATAAGATGAAACATTTTGTGTAAAAAGTATACTGTAAAAGTAAAAGCAATAAAAAAAGAAAAACGCAGCAAAATTACAATATGATGATATTATAATGGAGTGACAGCTGTGGCACATCAGCAACACCACTAGTTACAAATGCAGTCAGGATGAAAAACATATATATGCATTTCCAAAGCTCCTCCTCCTCATAGTTGTATTATATGGCTCCTTCAGCACCTCCTCTCTTCATCTTACAAAAGCAGTAACATCTCTTTCAGAGTTACAAGTTCATTCTGAGCTCACACTGACAACATGTTGGTGACTCTCTGCGCTCTCATCACTGCTCTAACATGTAAACACTTTGACTTATACTGCAGAGTTACACACAGATGTCAGTGTGTTTCTCTTGACTCCATGTTTTCTTGTTGTCTGCAGGTGTGAGTGGTGTGACGGTGGTGACACAGAAACCTCCTGTTGTATCAGTGAGGAGAGGAGAGACAGCCACCATGGACTGTAACCTGGGGACTGTTACTGACAGTGCTGCTTGTTGGTATAAACAGATTCCAGGAGGAGTTCCTCAGCATGTGCTGAGGTTTCGTCATAGCTGGAGTTCTCCAAGCTATGGCTCTGGGTTCTCCTCTCCAAAATTCACATCCACTCATCAGTCAACAACAGATTATCGTTTGATCATCAGCAATGTGGAGGAGGGAGACTCTGCAGTCTATTACTGTCACACATGGGACAGCTCTGCTAAGCAGCACGTATCACAGTGATTTACACTGCGACAAAAACCTCCTCACTGACACTGATACTTCTGCTTTTTCAGACTGTCACACATGCTGATAGCAAAGACATCAAGAATGCGCAGTGTTAACACACCAACCACAGTCAATGTGTTAATAAACACCGAATTACTCTGATTGATGCATTTTAGCATTTATCACCAAAACTATAAATCAACAAAGAATTTGCACATTCACCCACCAACACAAATTTTTATACATAAATCTATTGAACATACAAATGTGTATGATACTGAATGTAATTTTTTTCATGATTAGCATTTTATTAAATTTTCCATAACATCACTGTCCGTTGTCTGTACAAGCGATATCAAACAGCAGTTACACTGACACACCAACAGGGCAGAGGGGAACAAACCCTAACAGTAGTCTTATAACTGTCTGATAACTGTTAGTGTTGGGGAGTTAGGAGCTGAAGGAAATGTAGCTGTGTGAGCATCAGTCATAAACATTTGTTTCATTATTTATGATCATTATTTTATGATAGGCATGAGTGTGAAGAATGAATATGAACCTGAACATATCTACTCATCACATTAACATCCAGTCTTCAGTCCAAAGTGTGGAGGAGGGAGACTCCTGCAGTCTATTACTGTCCAACATGAGATGTCTCTGCTAAGGAGAATGCACAGTGATCTACAGTCTGACAAAAACCTCCTCGCTGATACTTCTGCTTTTTGAGTTAGTTACACATACTAATGACAAAAGTATCGCGAATCAGAACCCAAAATTAGAAAATAGATGTGTGAGGATAAGGACATTAGAGTTAAAGATTTGTTTCCTCTCTAACTGCTTTAATAAGAACACTGTTCATGTCAGTCATGAAAAATGAATCTAAACCAGAAACACTGATGATGTGAGTTATTCTATTTTATGAAGAGTCATGAGAATAAAACAGGAAGGTAAACGTTACAGTACTAGCATTATAGTACTTGTGTAGACAGATGTTTACAATGCACTCTCTCATCTTGAGCACAGTTCACAGTCACAATTTCATCAAAACTGCCAAATTTCACTAAAACTTTGTAACATATTCTTCTTCCCTCTTTGACAGTCCATGCTTTTGTACAGAAACCTTTCTGCCATGTGTGTTTCTGTTTTTGCTGACGCTCCCGTTGTTGTGGGATGTCACCATAAGTTTTGACAAGTCTTTTTTTCACTTCAGATATCCAGAATGTAACAAAGGATGGCCCACAGAGAGCTAAAACTGAAATTACTTGATGTCACTTGTTAAGAAACTTTAAAATCTAACTGTGATCATTAAACAAAGATAAAATGTCAAATACAGCCAATAAGAAATTCGGTCTCATGTAGGTCAGGAAGCAAAGACAAAAGCATAAAAGGAATTTTAATAATACAGTCAAGACAAAAAGCATACATATGTATTTCCAAAAGCTCCTCCTCCTGTTAGTTGTATTAAAAGGTTCCTCCAGCACCTCCTCTCTTCATCCTACAAAAGCAGTACGGCCTCTTTCAGAGTCCATTCTTGGCACACCGACAACATGCTGGTGACTCTCTGTGCTCTCATCACTGCTCTAACATGTAAAGATTCTGACTCATACTGCAGATCAGACCTAATGTCAGATTGATCAGTGTGTTTCTCTTTACTCCATGTCTTCTTGTTGTCTGCAGGTGTGAAAGGCGTGACAGTGCTGACACAGAAACCTCCTGTTGTATCAGTGAGGAGAGGAGAGACAGCCACCATGGACTGTAACCTGGGGACTGTTGATAACACTGTCTATTGGTATAAACAGATTCCTGGAGGAGTTACTCAGTTTGTGCTGTATTGGTATTATAGCTATAGTTCTCCAACCTATGGCTCTGGGTTCTCCTCTCCAAAATTCACATCCACTCATCAGTCAACAACAGATTATCGTTTAATCATCAGCAATGTGGAGGAGGGAGACTCTGCAGTCTATTACTGTAAAACATGGGACAGCTCTGCTGCTGTATCACAGTGATTTACACTGTGACAAAAACCTCTTCACTCACATTTCTGCTTTTTGACTCTTTTTCCCTTGCTGATAAGTAAACTCAGAGTAAACCCAACCACCAACAGGTAATAGTCAAACTTTTAAACATTGATCTGCTCTTTTTTCTTTTTTGATTCAGTTTGTGGTTCATCATTGAAAATATTTTAGCAAAGCACTAAAACATGCATGGTGCAGCACGGTGGTGCAGTGGTTAGCACTGTTTAGCACTGTTACAGTTAGAATACCATCTGGAAGACCTGGGTTCGATTCCACCTTGGCCCAGGACTCTCCCTCTCTGTGTGGAGTTTGCATGTTCTCCCCGTGCTTGCGTGGGTTTCCTCCGGGTACTCTGGTTTCCTCCCACATTCCAAAAGACATGCACTTACTGAGGTTAGGTTAATTGGCTACTCTAAATTGCCCATAGATGTGAATGAGTGCGTGAGTGTGAAAGGTTGTTCGTCTCTCTGTGACAGGCTGGCGACCTGTTCAGGGTGTACCCTGCCTCTCGCCCTATGACAGCTGGGATAGGCTCCAGCCCCCCCGCAACCCTGAACAGGATAAGCGGAAGCGAATGGGTGGATGGATGGATGGACTAAAACATGCACACCTCCTTCACCCACATCTTTTCATGCTTAAACAAGGCTTGAATAGATGCTTGTCTCAGTGCCTACATAGAGATAGATTTTACATTTCCATCTGCTCTAAAAGTGACAGTAATCAGATTGTTTTATCCAAAAGTTAACTTATACATCACTGAAAAAGAGTTATTAGTATAAATTGTATGTGTAAGGTGCAAAGAAAATGCAGACATGTGAGGATAAGGACATCAGAGATAAACATTTGCTTCTGTTATAACTGCTCAAATCTCTCAATGAGTAAAAATCAAATCATTCAGTCTGGAACAGAACAAATTACACTTTATTAACGGTGTTTAAAACACATTATTATGAAATATGAGCAGACTGATGAGGCGAATGAGAAGTTGACAGTGAAAGTTGGTCTCAACAGCATGTTTCAGTTCCTCTGCCCTCATTAGTGAGAGTCAGGAGGTTTTTGTACAGCCATGAGTACAAACTGAATCACTGTGGTATTTGGACAAGGAACCAAGCTGACTGTGACAAGTAAGTACTTTTAATTTGATCCTGAAACAGGAGAGATTTTCTGATGACTTAAGTGTTTATGCCTTGATGTCTTATTTGTCAGAGTTTATTTGTTGTTAAGAGTAAATGTTGCTGCCTTATACAATGTGCAAGCTACAGATGTGATAAGCAGTTTGAATGCAGTTGAACTTCTTTAATGACAGTGCACAGAAACCTTGATCATTGCCACAAAGTAATAGCACTGTTCACCTTTAAGAAGATATTTTTCAAGAACCCTTTTTTGGAAATGATTCCATTTTCTTTCAGTAGCAACAAAGTATTTTTTTAAAGGTAAAACATTGAGAAAATTTACATTCTGAGCTTAATCTGTCCCAGTTCCACAACTACCCTCATTGTGTCTGAAGTTTGTTATAGCTGCCACTGCTTTATTTCACAAAGATTAAAAAATATTAACTGATATAAAACAAAAAAATGAGTTCGCTATTTTTGTGTTTGAAATTTTTATCATTTCTTCTCCTTTAGATGTTTATTTGTACTTGTTTTGTTTATAGTTGGTTTAGTCTATGAGATTATTAGTAAATATTATATTCATCCATTACTGCCTCTTGATTGACGATGATGTTATTATAAATACGTTTTATTTATTTTGTAGGACTATAATTTTCCAGCACATTTGTTTGTAGATGAAATTTCTGCTGCTGTGAATGATTATTTCTAGTTACATGTATTTTGGCACATACTGTATTTTTCATTTTTATGAGATCTTAATATTTAATGGTAAATACTGTCATCATCCATTACTGTCGCTTGCTCGATTCTCAGACATTTCCAGTTGTTATTCCTTCATTTCCACCTCGTTCCTGAATGTCCTTCTATGTATTTTCAGGCTCCACCCTCCCTGCTCCTGTCCTGACAGTCTTCCCTCCGTCCAGTGCTGAGCTCCAGTCCATCAAAGCCACTCTGGTCTGTCTGTCCAGTCAGTCTGGACCTTTTGCAGATGTGACCTGGTTGGCTGCTGGGAGTACAGTGAGCAGTGGGATCTCTACCAGCACTGCTGTTCAGAGACCAGACCACACTTTCCAAATAGGCAGCTCTCTGACCATCCAGACATCAGACTGGAACATGGATAAGGTTTACACATGTAAAGTGTCTTTGGGCTCCCAGACTTCAGAGAAAACCATCCAAAAGTCAGGGTGTCCCACTGAATAGTAGAGGACCAGAATGAGCATTTAAAATCTGCTTTTTTACTGCTTCTGCTGTTTGCTCATTATAAAGTTCACATTTTAGAAATCAGAATAAAGCCAAAAGGTTTAAGTGTTGTGTTCATTTTTATTGTCATTAACAGGCATTTACAGGAATTGCTGTATTATACTGACACAATAAAAGCATTTGAATTAATAAATTGTGTTTTCTTGTTGGTAAATAGAATAATAACACACTGTTTGTGTTGCTGGGAACAAATTCAGTGTGACTGAAGAGAACCTTGTTCAGTCTTCTTCCCATAGTTAATAAATATATAAAAAAAATATTGTCAAAATACATGCTGTGCCATATTTGGACACTAGAAAGCATCATTTCATAATTCTGCCTGGGTACAAAAAGGAGAAAACAACTTGCAAATAAACCTTCACACTCAGTTAGTGAAGCATCAGCTCTCTGCTCCTCCCTCTCTGCCTGTCCAGGATGCACCTGCAGGTTTCAGGATCTTTTATAACTTCATGCAAATGAAGAAGTATCAGCTCTGTGTAAAATGAGATGGAACTGACTCAGACTGAAAAAGTTCCACTTTACTATAATTTGGTAAATCAGAGGCAGTTAACTGAATACTGATTTGGTTTGGTCTCAGTAAGACTCAGTTGGTTTTTTGCTGTTTCAACATGTAGTTGCTGTTTTTGTGTTGACACAAAAACATTTTTATAAATGTCACCTACTGTTTTGGAGCATCACATTTACAAACAGTCTGGTCTCATTTTCTGACATTTAGTCAGTTTTTTTTTTTGATGATCTAATAATGAAAAGTCATCAAAGATTTGATTAGTCAGACAAATGTGTATCCACAATCTCTAAATGCCTCCATAAATTTTTTAATTCAAAATTTGAGTTGATATTTTCTTTCCTGCTGAATTTTCATTCACCTTTTGTCATTTCAGAAAAATTTAACAAAGCTAAAATTCTGTACTTTAATAAAACTGTTAAACATTTGAATTTAACTGTAGAAAATAAAGAGGTCAGGCTTTTTACATCTTATTTAGGCCATGGAGAGAGTAACCACTTCATTTAAAAAAAAGGAAAAAGCATGATTGTGTTTCAATAGGACAAAAAGCAGTAGAAAACAATAACACTTATTATCTTAAGGAGCTATTTACTGCCTTCTATCACTGCTCCATCGAGAGTGTGCTGACTTACTGCAGCAGCCATTGTCTCAGGAGGGCACGCAGCATCCTGAGAGTCAGCACACACCCAGGACACCATTTGAACTGCTGTAGGAGATGCTCGGAGATTCAGGGCTCTGATGGTGCAGGCTAAAAGACTAAGGGACAGTTTTTACAACAAACTAACAGCCCTGATCAATGCTGATATCTGACTTCATCTAAACAGCTGCTCTTTAAATTAGCAATTAACTGATTTTATTTATTTATTATTTATTATATGTTTATGTTTTATGTTATACAGATGTGGACACCATACATATGTTATTATGAAGGAGGAACATCAATGACATATACTGATGATGTCATTGGTATTATAATCAGTTGCAAAGTAGATTAAACGAGGAAATCATTGTGATCAAAATAATATTATTCATTCTTCTCATAGACATCAATTAATCTGATTCTAACCCTAACCGTATAATATCCGGGTTACCATTAGTATAAAAACTTACTCATAAATGAAAGATATTTTTAATTGGTCATAAATACTGATGTGCACAAACATAGTGTGAGATGCACTGAGCCCAGTGCTGCTACGAACCAGTCCAGATCGTGCTGGTACGGTTGCACATGTGAGCAACCGTTGCTCATGTGAGCAACTGTGTTTGGAGACTGGTCAAGGCAACTAAGCCTCGATAAATTCCTATTTAAGATTGCAATGACTGTTCAGAAATCATCAGTACTTTGTTTTGTCATTTTTGTCAAGTTTAATTGCTGAGTTAGATGTCTGATGAGTTGCATTTAACTGTGTAGCTCAGTGGGCATGTAAACTTGGTCATTCAACATGTGGAGCTATGGAGTTGTCCAGCACATGCTTACAAACCAGATGGAAATTTAAGAGTAACACAGGAGAAAATCAAGTAGATTTATCTTGGAAATTCAAACTTCCTAAACAACGATCAACAAATGCCATACAAATGAAATGTTCATCATCGCTCCAGACCTTACTGTGGTCAACCTGAAATAAAGCAAAGAATGGAGGACTGGGACTCTCACCAATCCCAAAATTTTTCTGTCATAGTCTACACACATTTGAGTTTAACATGTTTCCAGCTCAAAATTTTGACTGTGAATATCCATGAAGAACAGGCAAGTCTGACAGTACGGAAAATGTACATAACATCGAAAAAGCTTTGAAAAAGAAAGGAAAATAATCAAAGAAAACCTTCAAATTAAAGCAACAGTAAGATATGATTGTTTAGCAGACTTCATAGAGTGTTAGACCAACTGCCTCTAATTTACCAAATTATAGTAAAATAAAAATTCATACTCAAGGATAGTTCTATCTCATTTTACAGAGAGCTGATACTTCTTCATTTACATGAAGTTATAAAAGTACTGAGACCTGCAGATGCATCCTGAGAAGGCGGGGGGGAGGAGCCAAGAGGTGATGCTTCACTAACTGAGTGTGAAGATTTATTTGCAAGTTTACAACCAGCATTTTGAGCCAGTGACACATGTGCCTTTC
>JASGAU010410532.1:0-13971 GCA_030220045.1 Australoheros facetus | reverse complement strand
CACACACACACACACACACACACACACTCCTCCCAATCCCAGCACTGTGTTAATCTGGTGCTGGTCTGACGGTCAGCACTTTGAGCAGCAGACAGACAGCTTGGCTGTAATCCCCTGAGTGCCACAGATGGAGCGCCACTACACAGACCTTGGGGAAGGTGAATGCACAGTTGTGTACAAATACACACACATAAACACGCACACACGCTGAAGCACACACATGGACAAAAGCATAAAATGAGAAGAAGAATAACTATGGCCATATCTCTTAAATGTGTGCAGAGTCCATTACATGCTCAGCTATTAGGGCAGTAGTGGTTTCACATGATGCTTCTTAACTTTTAGAGCTGAATGTTTCTGATGAACAAAGAAAAACAAGATAGGCTGACATTGCAATCAGTGGAAAAAACCATATACAAATAATCCACACAATAATTCATTATTATTGTGGCTTAGAACAATAAAGGCCTGGCTCTCCTGCTGCCACCATGCCAACATTCAGGTCCAAATCCTGAAAGAAACCATTCTTTTCACATGCCGCCATGAAATCCCACAGCTAACAATTAACAAGGCTTTAGCTGTTGATTTTTTTTCCTCCTTTCATTCAGAATAAATTATTTCATGTATAATTAGCTGGGTAACTGTGTGAAGCCAGTTTTCAGTATAATCTGGGAAAAATGTGCGGCAATTTGGTACAGACTGGGATATTGTGCCACTAACATGGGATGTTTGAGTCTGATACTGGTATGAATATTTAAAATAATCCAGTACAAATGCATCCGATGATTGTCATTTTTTAAATATAAATACATAAACAGAGACAAAGCTACATATAAAGTTACCTTGTGGTTACCTTTCCAGCAGAAAGCTTGTCAAAGCTATTGATCAGCTGATATTTACATCAAAACAATCACCACTCACCTAATGACAGTTGCTATATTGAGGGTGGAATTTAAATAATAACGCAGGGGTGTTGGGCAGCAGTCAAGATGGTGCTCCAATCCCTGGCTGTTGGACCTAGCACTTGGGAAATGGAATGTCACCTCTGAGGTGGGGAAGGAGCCTGAACTACTGTGTGAGGTTGAGAGATAACAGATAGATACAGCTGCCCTCACCTCAAAGCACGGCTTGGACTCTGGAACCTGTCTCCTTGAGAGTGGCTGGACTCTTTTCCAATATGGAGTTGCCCTCAGTAAGAGGCAGTTGACAGGGGAGGGTATTCTTTAAACCCCCCATTCACTGCCTGTATGTTGGGGTTTTCCCCGGTGAACGAGAGGGTCGCTTCCCTGTGTGTTCAGGTCGGGGAATGGGTCCACAGTTCCATAGTTCCATTTCAGAGAACCCAGCCTCCTTGGAGTCATTGGGCGGGGTACTTGGGGTGCCACAAGACATCAACACTGTCATGGGCAACAACAGTCACACCTGGAGGGGTGTGACTGGGAGGAACAGTCTGCCTGATCTCAAGTGGTGTTCCGTTACTGAACTTCTGTGCTAATTACACTTTCTCCATAATGAACACCGTGTTTGAGCATAAGGTTGTACATAAGAGCACGTGGCACCAGAACAACCTAGGTCGCAAGTTGTTTCATCGGATCTGCAGCCATATGTCTTGGACAGTCAGATGCAGAGAGGAACTGAGCTGTAAACTGATCATCATCTGGTGGTGAGTTGGATCAGGTGACATGGGAGGATGCTAGACAGACCTGGTGCACCTAAACGTGCAGTGAGGGTGTGCTGGGAGTGCCTGGCAGAGGCCCTGGTCAGTGAGATCTTCAACTCCCACCTCCAGTAGAACTTCAACAGCATTCCAAGGAAGGCTGAGGACATCGAGTCCAAATAGACCATACTGCAAGGAGCTGCAGTCACAAGGTGATTGGTGCCTATTTAGGTAGTAATCCCTGAACCAGATGGTGAATGGAAGGATAGCTGTCAAGCTGAAGAAGGAGCCCTAACGAGCTGGACTCCAGAGGCAGTTGACAGGTACCAACAGGCCAAGCAGAGTGCAGCTTTGGCAGAAGCTGAAGCAAAAACGTGGGTGAGGGAAGAGTTTAGTGAGGCCATGGAACAAGACAGCGATATTTTGGCAAACCATCAGGTGACTCAGGAGGGGAAAGCAGTGCGCTACTCAAACTGTGTATATAGGGTTCTGCTAACTTCAACTGTGGATATAGTCGGACAGTGGAAGGAATACTTTGAGGATATTGTCAGTTCCACTGACAAACCTTCTGCAGATAAAGCAGAGTCTGGGGACGAAGGGGACGACTCGCCCATCACTAGCGGTGAGATCACTGAAGTAGTTAAAAAACTCCCCTGAGGTGGATGAGATATATCCCTGAGATGAGATTCTACCTGAATTCCTGAAGATGTGGGGCTGTCTTGGTTAACACGCCTCTGCAATGCTGCATGGAGATGGTGACTCTGGATTGGCAGACTGGGTTGGTGGCTCCCATCTTTAAGATGGGGGACCAGAGGGTGTGCTCCAATTACAGGAGGATCACACTACTCAGCCTTCTTGGGAAGGTCTATGCCAGACTACTAGGGAAGAGATGCCGTCCATCAAACCTCAAATTTAAGAGGAACAATATGGTTTTCATTCTGGTTGGTGAACACTGGACCGGCTCTTTATTCTCTTGAGCATATTCAACAGTACGTGGAAGTTTACACAACCAGTCTACATGTGTTTCATGGACTTGAAGAAGGCATTTGGCTGTGTCTCTAGGGATATGCTGTTATGATACTTTGGGAGTATGCTGTGTCTGGCCCATTGCTACCAGCCTATCAGTCCCTGTACAACTGCGATGAGAGCTTGGTCCGTAAAGCCAGTCGGATTCATTCCTGGTGGGTGCTGAACTTCACCAGGGCTACCCCTTGTCATTGATTCTGTTCCTAAAATCTGGTGGTCTCAGGATCTTGTCTCTGCTTTTTGCAGATAATGTGATTCTGTTGGCTTCATCAGGTGGTGGCCTCCAGCTCACACTGGAGTCGTTCACTGCTGAGTGTAAAGCAGCAGGTATGAGAATTAGCACCTCCAAGTCAGAGGCCACAATTTTTAGCCAGAAAAGGGAAATCTCACTTATGTTGATGGGCTCCAGATAGTGACTGCAAGAATAAGATCATGGATACAAGTGGTGGAAATGAGAGTCCTCCAAAGGGTGACTAGTCCACTACGCCTCTACACTGAAAGGAGCAAGTTGATATGGTTTAGGCATTTGACCTGGAAGCTTCCTGGGTGTTTCCTGGGCAAGGTGTTCCAGGCATGTCCTACAAGGAGCAGGCTCCACGGTACACCCAGGACATGCTGGAGAGATCATTTAACTCAACTGGCCAGGGAATGCCTTGGTGTTTGGGTGAGTTGGAGGAGGTGGCTGGGGAGAGGAAGGTCTCTGCTTCTTTGTTTCCTACCCCTGTGACCTGGCCTTGGATAAGTGGAAGGAAGATGGATGGATGGACACTGAAGAAAATATAAAAGATAAAAGAAAACTGTGAAAACTAGTCATGATATCCCACTCCAGGTTTTCCAACTGGAATGTGCTTTAACACTGAAAGATAGTAAATACAGCATAAGGTGGAGAATAATATGAATTTGTTAATTTTCATATTAATGAATAAACAGCCTATTACATTTAGTCTGACTCCACTGGACTGAACTAAAAAGTGAATCCTGTCAGATGGAGTAGTTTTTGTAAGAATGCAAATCTCATGGAAAAAAAGAAATAAATCACCGTGTCTTGTATGAAAGTTATTGAAACAGTATTTGCTCATTAAAATCATGTGAACTGTTGATTAGAAGTGACACCAGACAGACGTGGTGCCCAAAAGCGATCGCTCGTCTGTGGGTTTGTGGGTGCACATTGTTACATGTTTGTAAGTCTGCACCAATGTACAGTAGTTGGTCAAAACAACAGGATTAAAGGCTGGTGTTTGATTAGATGTTTGTTTGTCTGTGCGCGTCTCTTTGTAATCAGTATAGCTGAGGTCACAGTGACATGCAGCGACATGGGCGATGTGTGCCTATTTTATTGTGATGAACATGGCTGAGGGCATGGCTTTATCCCTTTTAATCAAGGGAGTAGAAGGATGAAATGAAACACTGATGAGGGGAGTGATGTCAACCCAGGAAGGGAGTCTCGCATCTTTGTGTGTGTGCGTCCCTGTGTGTGTGTTTTATATGTGTGTGTGTGTGTTAGGGAGAGGTCCATAAAAATATTCAAAGGCAAAGATTAGTGGACAAAAAAGTGAAACCTAATTGTGACCTAATTGAACTTTAGGTCAATGTCATTGTAAGTTTGGGTAATCATAGTAGTATAAGACAGATGCAAAAAATATACATGTAATTTCATTTATATATATATATATGCTCATTGTAGTTTCAGAACAAACGCATTCTCGGTATAAGTTTACAAACACTGTGTTGTAGTGCCATCTAGTGGTGCCACTGCCATTAGAGTAATACAAGGAACTTGAATTCCAGATACTCTGACCCTTCATACAGCTCATTTCAAAGACATACCTTTAAGTTTGGGATCATATCTTGGGGGCAGTTTATCATTGTGTGAAAATGAATGGTCTTAAAAGTATTTCTTTGAATATTTAAAGCTTGCCAACAGCACCGACAGGCTGCTCTTTTAAACAAGACCTTTTCCAGCACTAATTCTAGTTGTTATTGTGACAGAATCAGACTTTATGCAGCTCATGTTTTCTTTAAGGAATTCTTTTTTATTTACTCCTCTATATATGAGCAACCAGTTTAAATGTAGACTGTGAGACAAATGCAGTCTCTTAATATTTTATTGATCCCTTTTCTGCAATGCAGCTAAACTGTTGTAGAAGGGTTATGGGTAAGTAAACAGTGGCCCTCTTTCTATGAACATGTATAAAAAAAAATCCACATTAATAAATTTTATGTATTTATGTACCACAGACACAGGGGAGTGTGTGTAACATCCATTTATTACCACCTTATATGACAAATCTGGAAATTACAAACATTGTTTAATTGAAACATTATCCTCAACATTTAAAAAAAGAAGCTCAAAGCAAAAAAAAGAAAGAAAAAAAAATTAAGTTAATAGGGGTGATAAGTCAACCTGAGAAACGGTATAAGGATGATCAATTGATCCAGAGTGAAAAAAATATAAGCACAGGGGGGACGTATACAGGAAACATGACTATTATTAGTCATTCATTGCTGATTTAGAATATCCTTCACATTTTAATCAGTCATTTTATTTGAAAAATAATTTTTACACTTTGAGAACTTTTGGTTTTAAAGAACATTACAAACCATGTTGAGCCTTTGCTATAAAAAGGTCTTAGTATTAAAAAACTTGCCACTGCTAAAAAAAGTATCTGACACCATTTGAGCTCTTAAGCTTTGGCTTTAAATAATTTGAAGAACCCAATTTGAACACAACAGACAGACAGGTGAGGTTAAACTCTACAAGAGTGTCTACAAGATGATCAAACTTTGGTGTCAGTCAGTAGCGTCACATTTCAGTAGAAAATTTTTTTTTTTTTTTAAATCTGCTTTTTATTTTGTTCTGTTTTAATCTGTTTCATCCCCCCCAACTCTGTGTCAAATAGTTTGAAAAATAAAATAAAACAAAACAAAAGAAAATCCCAAGTGTGAGACTTATTTGGAAAGACAAAACCCAACATGATGAGTAACAGCAATGATCTGTATGGTGATCATAAAACTACTTCCCCAAGATGCTGATAGACTGTATACAATTTGCTGTGGTGATCAGAGCCAACACTCATGCAGACACATACAAGGACAGAAAATCCAGGTTTGGTGCTCCGGAGCAGAATCGAACCATATCTGAGCGGAGGCTGGCAGGACAGGAAGCAGGACGAAAGGAAGAGGCAAGTTCTTCTAGCACCCTGCAGAAAGGAGACCAGAGTCCCCCCAGCAGAAAAAAATAGCCATCCTTTCCTCCTGCTTGTCCTTCCCACATTTGCATTGCTCTACCTGTGTTTCTCCTCACTTTATCCACAAGTTACCCACTCCCTCACAGAGTCTTTTAGAAACAGTGCAAACTAGGAAATGTGTGCTTGAGGAGATCTCATCACCAAAGAGTCGGTACATGCACAAAAAGAGAGTACCCTAGAAGTTTGCTGCTGAGAGCACTAAGAAAAACACAACTATACACTTTAATTATAATATAATCAGTTTTCCTCTACACACTACTAACACGGGGAAGGAGGGCAGGTGAGGGACAGAGGGACGGAGAGGCAGAAAGGTGAAGGAAGGACAGAAAGTGGTGGAAAGGAGAAAGATCATGAGGGAGAGAGAGAGAGAGAGCACTTAAGCGCGCTCTCCGCGGATGCGACGTGCCAGCTGAATGTCTTTGGGCATGATGGTGACACGCTTGGCATGGATGGCGCACAGATTGGTGTCCTCAAACAGACCCACCAGATAGGCCTCGCTGGCCTCCTGCAGAGAAGAGGAAATGCAACAGTTGTCAGAAGAGCTGAAACAATCAGTTGACTGACCACTTCTGGCTTTGGTATTTTTATTACACTTTGGGATTACATCATTAATTTTGCCAGATAAAACTAGGTACTAGACAACTATGTGTGCGTGCACATCTGACTGCAAAATTCACTCTAGCAATTTTGGTTTTAGTCTCATTTTCAGCACAGAAAAGAAAAAAGAAAAAGCCCAATAAGACAGCAGTGTACTTTCTGTACTTGTCAGCACTGATCACACAGCTACACAGCTTCAACTGAACTTCACATGGTGGCAGAAAAGGTTCAGGTTGTGACTACACAGCTGATTAAATGTCAATATTGTGTGAGTTAACACATTACACACATTTATTCAAACTGGTAGAGTGTCTGGCCAGCTTTAGAAGATAACCCTGCTAGCATGCTATAACCAGGGGTCCAGTAGGGGATGCATTTATTTAGACAGAGGACTGGTCTTGTCAGACTATCCTGGTAATACTTTGGCTTACAGAAGAAAATATGCAGAAACACCTTATCCAATGTTGTGTGTGGGCAAAAATCTTTAAAGCTACTTGACAAAATTTTCAGAAGGATACTCCTCCTGAAAGCCACACTTCATACTGACCTGCAGAGCTCCGATGGCTGCACTCTGGAAACGCAGGTCAGTCTTGAAGTCCTGGGCGATTTCCCTCACCAGGCGCTGGAAGGGCAGCTTGCGGATCAGCAGCTCAGTGGACTTCTGATAACGACGGATCTCACGCAGAGCCACGGTACCCGGCCTGGAGAGGAGAGGTACAAATTAAACAGAAGCCAGCTTTGACTTACAGTGAGCATGTGCAACAGTAATTACATTTTGGCAACTGCAGACTTCAGGGATAGGCTGGAGAAAACAACACAAAGACCCATACAGTAGTTTGAAAAAATTTTATGATTTGGTTTCAGCTTTTCTTCATATGTATGGTCAGGTCTCACTTTAAAATGAGGTTTTTAATCTCAATGAGATTTTTAACTGGATAAATTAAGGATATATTTGTCCCTATAATTACAAAATAGATAACTTATGGTTTAGAATGTCTTCTTGGCCATTTTTGCCTGCCTCACCTGTAGCGATGGGGCTTCTTGACACCACCGGTGGAAGGGGCGCTCTTGCGAGCAGCCTTGGTAGCCAGCTGCTTACGTGGAGCTTTACCTCCAGTGGACTTACGAGCAGTCTGCTTGGTACGGGCCATGGCAACTACAGATCACCTGAAGAGTAAGGGAAAAGGGTGAATACTTTGGTTGAATTAGTAAAAGACATTTCATAGATGACATCTCATTTTTTCTGGTGCTGTCCTTTGCTTGTTAAGATAGAAAAATGCACTAAATTCTTAAATGGCTCGAATAATGCAAATACAGTAACCAGAAAATTGTTATTACTGCATTTTGTTGATGTACTCCTATTGCCGTGGAGAAAGTCTGCTCAATAATGCTAATTTAAAATTATATTAGGCAGTTATTTATCACAGCTTTCACAGCATTTAAGTTTGAACAGGCAACTTGGATTAAAGTCAACTTTTCCAGTAAATAAACAACAGTACCCGTTCACGATCAGCCAGACAAACGTCAATCAAAGTTGATAGACGATACTATTTGGCTGACGTACCTAAAAATACAACCAATTAGCCAACCAGTAGACAGAAGCTAAAAAGTGGGTGGGCTCGTCAGCTACCTTCCACTGTTGCTAAGGTCCGCCCACCTCGCTCTGATGATGGCGGCGGTTTGATGCGCAAACGGGATAAAGACTAAGGGCAGAAGAGCAAACGAGTAGCACATAAACAACTTGAATTTTACATCTAACCACCGCTCCAGCGAATCGGAAAACGAAAAAACAAGAGAGAGTACATGTTAAGGAACTCATAGGTGAACACAGGAATGCCGAACGGCCCCTAACGGCTGCGTAGAACCGAGCTGAACCGGCGCATAATTTGAAACAGGATTTCTCCTCCTGTGAGCGGCTGCGGAGGAGCCTGCACTCACCGCCGCTCCGACAGCCGTGTGTTATTTTCTCACACGACGAAAACAGCTTTTTTCCTTGTGTTAAATCTGACTGTAAATTTTAAATAATAAAACAAAAAATAATTACAACGTTCAGATACAAACCAGGGGCTATATTTCAGAATGCTTACCTAGAGGGGAAGTGGAGAGAAATGTGTCGCTTGGCTGTATTTTCTTCTTCGTATCCACAATGGGAAGCAGCGTCCAGCGGGAAAATGGCCGCCGCGTCAATCATGTGTCCCACAATGCAACGGCGTTAACAGCACTCCTGCGCTTACCGTCGGTGTGACAGGTGCTGCCCGAAACCGACCATAGATCGTCCGTTTTTATTGAGCAAAGTTGGGGATTTAAAACTAAAACTAAATGGAGAATACGCAAGTGCTCACGCTGCGTTTGAGTGCCGTAGGAAAAACGCAGGAGCAACAAATGAAACCGAGCTGTGCTATCAGGATCGGGGTTTCCTGCTTGTGACAAGCTAAAATGTCTCATATTAGAAATATTATTTATTTATTTTTAAAAGGAGTGACTTAAAAAGTACAAAGAAGTGTCCTGTATCGTTTTTCAACTCAGCTCAACTTTTATTGTCACAGATGGAGAACTGACACTATGTTTCACATGACCCACGGTGTGCAAATATATGCAATATACACAGTATACGCAATATATATATATATATATAGTAACTAAATTATTCAAAATCTCTCTCTCTCTGGCAGTACCCTATTAACAACAATAAAGTGGTAAATTGTTCACAATGTAATTTACAGCAGCTCATGCTGGTGCAATAGCAGCATTGCAGTGATTGTAACTAAGTAAAGCGGCTGGTGGTGGTGGTGGTGGTGGTGGTGGTGGTGGGTGGGGGGGATTGCAGCAGAAGGGAGAGTTCAGCTTCCTGACAGCCCGGTGGATGAAGCTGTTGCTCAGTCTGGTGGAAGAGACTTGCTGGCTCCTCCTAAACGTCCTCCCTCATGGCAGGAGACTGAAGAGGCTGTGCTAGGGATGGGTGGCTGGGGTCGCCCACAATGCTGGCTGCTCTGAGGGCAAGGTGGGTGTTGCGGATGTCCTGGAGGAAGGGGAGTGGGGTGCAAATGATCTTTTCATCTGCCTTCACTATATGCTGCAGGGTTTTCTGTTCAGAGGCTATGCGGCTTCTGAACCACACAGTGGTTTTTGAATTGAATTTTGAGACATTTTTTAAGGGTAATTTATACTAATCACTGCAGTTGTTTGAATTTATAATTTTAAAAAAAGCATGTAAACATACATTTGATTTTTCTACATACTGTGTGTGTATATATATATGTGTGTGTATATTTCACTAAACCTTTTCCTTCAGGTATGTAGAACCTTTACAAATATATGCAAAAAAACTGGATGCCTTTTACTTGTTTGCAAATACAATCACTTAAACAGCTTCTTAACCACAAGATTCTGTTTATTATGTTTGTATGTGAATTCTGGAGTACAAATATTTTGCTCTTAAAAATGACTGAAACATAAATCAAGAACACAGTAGAAAAACAAACAAAAAAAAAAGGTTACCATATCAACCTGAGATAGGAACAAAAAGTCATAACGTTACCTGGACATGATAAACGTGGCTGAAAAGTAAAATATGATCAACAAAGGTCTGCTACATATACGCCGCTCATAGTCCGTCCAACCATGCAGTGTCATCACAGCGCAATGACGTGTCCAATTGACAACCAGAATCGATTTTTTAATCTTGATACATCAAACAGCAACAGTAGAAATACACCATTATTGTAAAAAAAAACAAAACAAAAAAAAAAGCAAAAGAAAACTTACTACTTTTACAACAAATTTCTAATTTTATTTTTAAAGAAAACTCAGAAGACCCATTATATCAATGTATGTGTCCACCTGAAGATGAAAATGTCTCAATCTTAATGCTAATTCCTATTCCCATTTCAGATCATACACTATTCTTGGTTTGCAAAAACATCTTATTCATAGAGGTCATAAGGTATTCCTGCGGCTCACTAATTAGAACAGATGAGTGTGATTCAAAGTACATGAAGATACCTCTAAGGAAAATCTGCTACTGGTAGCACCAAAGAAGACATGATCACACATTTACGGTTATCACAATCATGATATATATAGAGAACCTCAAACCAAACTACTAAGTATAGAGGAAGGAAAAGGAGAAATGAGCGGTGACAGGACAGGATAGCGTGTAATAAATCAAAGCGTTTTAAGCGCGCTCTCCGCGGATGCGACGTGCCAGCTGGATGTCTTTGGGCATGATGGTGACACGCTTGGCGTGGATGGCGCACAGATTGGTGTCCTCAAACAGACCCACCAGATAGGCCTCGCTGGCCTCCTGCAGGTGGCACAAAAATAAAACATGAGTAGCATTTTGATGAAAAAATTACAAAAAAAAAAGTTCTACTGGGAAGCAACACTGACCTGCAGAGCTCCGATGGCTGCACTCTGGAAACGCAGGTCAGTCTTGAAGTCCTGGGCGATTTCCCTCACAAGGCGCTGGAAGGGCAGCTTGCGGATCAGCAGCTCAGTGGACTTCTGATAACGACGGATCTCACGCAGAGCCACGGTACCCGGCCTGGAGAGGAGAGGCATAAATTAAACTGAACCACAAGTCAGTTTTGTCTCGCAGTGAGCACCTGCAACAACACAACAGCTGCCCCCCAGGCTGATGACTGATGCCTGCTCTTAATTCTTTAACTGCACACTCTCACCTGTAGCGATGAGGCTTCTTGACACCACCAGTGGAAGGGGCACTCTTGCGAGCAGCCTTGGTAGCCAGCTGCTTACGTGGAGCTTTACCTCCAGTGGACTTACGGGCAGTCTGCTTGGTACGGGCCATGTCTACTACAGATCACCTGAAGAAGAGTAAGGGAAAAGGGTGTATTAATAATAATAATTAGTACTTTATTTAGCCTGAATCTGGGATATTATTTTGTTACAGCAATACTAAAGGTATTATAAACAGCTATTGCATGTGGTATTAATTAAAAGACAAGGTTTATTTTACATGTGCAACGTTTGGTTCAGAATGCAGAATATGTGTACAGGCTGCGAATAATAATTAATTATCTGGGTGTATTTACAATGATGAAAGTTTACATTAACAATACAACTTCCACTCTTCCACGGGAGCTTTTTTTTTAATACTCGAGGTGGCTTATGCAATGGCTGTAGGAAAAAAAAGACAGCATGGGTATCCAATCATAACTGAGCTCTTTATCAGGTAATCCAATCACATTCTGGAGTTGGGCCTGGGGGCGGGACATAGTCAATCTGCCAACCATTCACAGCGCGGGGTTTCCCGGACAAACCTCGCCCCTTGCGCACCGATCGTGGGTTCGTTCGTTTCTTCACTGTGGGCTCTCCGCTTGCTCACGCGTCACGCGTTTTTCATTCAAGATGAGCTATTTTAAAGGAAAACCAGACAACCCCGCCCACCCCGGCGGCCCCGCGAAGGCAAACTAGCGCACCTAAGATGATGGCTGGCTGCTTTGGCTTGGAGAACGCAAACGGGAAGGAAAAAATCGCTGTAGCAAACGAAGAGATGACGATAAAAACGACGGAAGAATATAAAAACCGCGACATGAAAGTGGAATATACGTTTCGAGGACGATACTAGACAATTCAGAGGATCGATTGATGAACAATATTTTGTCAGATGACCCCTCACTTTAGGCGCATTTCCGAGTCAAATCCGACCGGATCACAAGTGCTTTTTAGGTCCCACACTCCCCGAGCAGGCACATAATAGCTCGACTGCCCTGCGGTTTCTTTTTCGTCGAAAATAAACGGGAAAAACACATAATTTCCAAACTAACTTGACATTAAAATATAGCAGGGAGTTTTATTCAAGTAGTGATACTCACCTTTGAAAACTTGGTCACAGATTGCCGCCTAAAACTGGGGATGTGTTGTTGAGTCTCTTAAGCGTTGTTCTCGCAATAAAACGAAGGGAGGAGAAAAAAAGGAAAAAGAACATATGAAAGCAAGAGGAGACACGTTTCCCATGATGCACCTGGGACAAACATGCTCCACACATGCTGTAACATGATAAACAACTGTATCATCACCCTCACTACAACCACCGGCAACAAGTTTACCTCACACCTGATTATTGAGCTTTTTCTAAGTTAAAAGTCATTATTGGAGAGTTAAAACCAAATACCCCTTACAGGGGAAAGAGGGAGGCTGAAAACTCAGCATTCACGAGGCAATACAGAAGAAGTGGTATTCAGTCTTTAAGCAGTTTAGAACAATATTTATAATTTAATTTATATTTTTTTAAATTAAAAATATAAAAGCAACATAATAATTCTCTTTCTCTCTCTATATATAAATGTAATTTTTACTTTACATTCAGTCCTACAATATGCTGTTTGTGGTACGTAAAAAAATCTT
This sequence comes from Australoheros facetus, assembly GCA_030220045.1. Classification (NCBI taxonomy): domain Eukaryota; kingdom Metazoa; phylum Chordata; class Actinopteri; order Cichliformes; family Cichlidae; genus Australoheros; species Australoheros facetus. The sequence goes on along the minus strand of JASGAU010410532.1, from coordinate 1,077 downwards.
ATCGTAATCTTGCAAACTATGAAGTGAAAAACAAAACTATTTTTTATTAAGTTATTTATAAAACAAATGTATTAGCGTTTACTCTGTCAGTCCTGTAGGTGTCGCCACTACCATCGCTCCAGCGCTTAAACGAAGAAGAAATGCGCTTCTAGTCCTCCAACATGGCGCCTCCCAGGAGGTTGAAACGCGTGGCGGTATCGCAGCCTGGGTTTTTAACTTTAAATTCCAAAGTAGCTCCGGCAGACTTGGTCAGCAGGCGGAGAAAACGCGTCAACAAGAATAAGAAGAAGAACTGGAACAAATACAGCGACGTCCAGGACGTAGAGGAGTTTTTAGAAGACGTCAGACATCAGGAGAGGACCACGGGGTGAGCTAGCAGTCAGTGGGACGTGTTTGAAGAAAAAAAAAAAAGAAGTTTACTGTTAAAGGCTGACAATTTCCACTTTTATCTATGATACTATTTATGCTCACCCGACATCCAGCCCCACCGCGCGCGCTTCAGTTCACTGCTTGTGGGCAGCGATTCAAATCTGTTGTGGGGAGAATATTAACTAACTATTAGTATTAACTCTTAAATTTGAGGGTAAAAAAAAAAACCCAGCAATCTAAAGGNCCCCCCCCACCGTCAAAGAATAACTTGGACAATTAATCTACAGAGTAACAGATTTAGCAGGCAACTGTTAAATAATTGTTACCTTTGTAATGATAATTATGATATGATGGCATCTTTTTGGATTTCAGGGGACTGCTGTCTGAGAAATCAGACGACAGTTTGTTCTTTTTGGATGTTGGACAGCCGAAGAAACCTCAACAGAAAGGTAAATACATTCTATATACCTTCTATCCTGTCCTTTTATTTGTATGCTTTTGTAAAAACTACATGTTTGAGCATGTTGGTTAATCACACTGATCCTATTTCTTCTGTGAAAAAGCTGCAGAACCAGTTGAGAGAAAGAAGAGGAAAGGGAGGTCATCGCGTCCTCTGAAGATAGACCTGATCCTCCAGCATGACTCCCTCGTTGCATCGCCTAAAGAGTCAGTATTCATCATGAATCCTGGTCGTTGAATTTGTGTACC
>JASGAU010410530.1:0-11714 GCA_030220045.1 Australoheros facetus | reverse complement strand
GTGTGCCTTTCCCCAACTTTTTTTTAAATGATTAACCCTAGAGCATAAACATCGGGTGATTTTTTTTTTTTTTTTCACCCACGTGAAAGTGAGAGCGATAGTGCACCAAAACTCACGGTACTCTTCTAGGGTTAATGTTCCCCTCTCTTTCTAAGCTTTGGGTGTATCCAAGCATACCATTTCTGTCTTGTGGGTGTTGCTTTTTTAATTTTTTTTTAATGTTTTACTTTAGCTTACACTGGGGCAGTGATTCATGAATTCTCAGCTCATTAGCGCATGTTGTAAAGGCTCGCTTGTCACTGCTAATAGTGTGAATCGGGTAAAAATATTAGTGGTATAACGGCTACAGTTGAGTTGAGCATCAGCCACACGAACACTGAAAAGGAGTGAGAAAGCCTGAAAGGCAGAGAGAGAGAAACATCATCAGGCTGATTGGACACGGCAGAGACTTGCTTGTCATATCTGGAAAAAGCCTCTGCTACAGTATTTCTGCATGAAGCTCCCCTCGTAATGCTTAGTCCAGTTCACTGAACTGCAGCACATATACACCATGCTACACTCTGTGTGGCTCTCCACAACATGTATTCAGCTTCACTGAGGCCGTCGTGTCATGTTAGGACCATCCCAGTGCACAAAATCTCCCAACTCCTGTGACTCCTCTCTCAGGCTTATCCTGACCTGTGTTTGTCCCCCCTCCCAAAAAACAAACAAAAAAACTGTCAAACCACCTCTGGCTGTCAAGCAGCAGCATCTCCTTAAAGCTGTATTGTGGAAGTTGGGAAAAGTTTGCTTTGACAATCCAACAGAAAAAGGCACAACTATTAGAATCTTGCTTGCTGCACCTATATATCTCTTTGCACCTATTCTAAGAAAAAAAGAGGAGTTATTTCTGTCTGGATGCTGAAAGGTTTTTAGCAGTGGAACTTGAGTGATCCTCATGCCACACTTTTCATGATTGGCCTAGTTACTAAAAATAAGAATAAGTATAGCTTCAAATTGCTTTGCGGGAACTTTGCATCAAGTGTCGATGGGTGGATGTTAAAAGAATGGCCCATGTGTTGTGAAATTTCACAGTTTCACGGCTCTGACACAATATTATGAGTTTGCTTTTTGGGTGGGGCTGGAGGTATATTTTTGTTTCCACCTGTAGGCCTACATGTTTTACTGAGGAAGAGCACTGTAATTCAGCCTCTCATGGGATAAACACTGCTGCATTTAGAGGATTATGAAGCATTACGGGAGCCTGATTGGAGCTACATGTGATATGTCAATTGGATCTTAATGACATTTATTCCACAGTACAGGAAATGAACCTGTGTGATCACTAATGACTGGCTAAATATTGTGCCTGGCTGGAAAGGATGTCATCCGGAATCTTTCAGCTTTGCCCTGCCCCTCGGCTGAATGGAAATAATAATTATGTAATACCTTCAAGTTATTTTGTAAATTTTTGTTTTACATTCTCCTGATTTTGGGCCAACCGATGTCTCTGGTTCATTGCGCTCATAAGAACTTTTAACAGTGGGTCTTTTTGTCAATGGAAAAATACTTTACATGTGCAAAGAGGGTCTTTTGATTTTTGTAAGCACACATGGGTCCAGGCCAGGCAGAATCTGGTTGCCTCCTCCCTTTTCCATCATAGAGTTTATTCAAGTAGTGCTGTGTCTCCCTTTTGGGAGGTGTTAGAAATCAATATAAAGGATTACACAAGGCTGCACTGCAGTACTGTAACTACAGCTACATAATTACCTCAATTTCTTTCCTCACATAGTATGTGTTAATGTAACCAGTGAATGGGTTNTTTTTTTTTTTTTTTTTGTTAATAAAAAGCATGAATTTGGAGCAAAATTGTGTCAGGTTTAGAAAAACTTTGTTCCAACACAATGATTCAAAACCAGATGAGAGCTGGAGTTATATATTAATAGACCTGTTTTGTCCTGTTCTGGAAAATGAAAAATGTGCCCAGAGAGCCTGTAAACAAGTTTGAGTAGTCTGCCAATGCTAAACTAAAAGTGAACTTAGACAAAAAATGAATTTTAAAGAAAAGCAAAGTCATGACATTGCTTTGAAGTCAAGTCCCTGATGATTATGTTAGATGGGTTTGTTATCTTTCAGAGGAAAAGGAGGGGACGGGTGCAGTAGGATGGTCACTTCAGATATCACAACTGTCATTTTGGGTTTCCATTGATACAGATCCAAAATAACCAAAGCATAGTTTGCAAGTGTTGCTGGGAAATTGAGCAGTCCCAACTTCTGTATGTATGCCTGTATATATATTTTTGTATATAAGCAGTACTTAAGTGAACATTGTACCTTTTGCGCATCTCCATTATTTGTCACTTGTAATATCTTTACAAATAAGATGTTTTACTAACTGCTTTATGGTTTTGTTGTCTTATGGCAAAATTAAATTAAAATCAATCTGAAACATCTGCAGAGCTTACAAAATAAAGCATTACTATAGAGTGATCAGGCCAATCATACATAAAACATATTGAAATTACCTGCAACTTGACCAACTAGTACTTACAGACTAATATATCAGTAAAAATAAATAAGTGATTTATAATGTAGTAGTAGCCTACTCACTGATGGGGTCCATTATCACCCCTGGCAGCAAATGGGATGGAGAGGCCTTTCACTTGACAACTGGTTTAGGTAGAATTTATGAGCTGTAAACAAATTCTGTTTTATGGCAAAGAAAAGATAAAAGTGGATCCTTGAGCTTAAATTTGGCTACATCAGACCCAGCACATGTCATGACAGAAAGCAGTAGGATGTCCTCACAACACCCCCCAAGCAAGTGGTCATTTAGGCTCTCTAAAAACAAACAAACAAATAAACCAGTAATGTTGAAGCCCAGGCTCTGGGGATGGCTGTCAACGCTCACTATTGTACCTCTCTCGTGACCCCCTACACACCGATGACGATTTGAATGAAAGTTTTCAAATTTGGATTCATCCCTTCATCAGATCTGTTACCACTGGTTTTCAGGCCAGTTCTTATGTAATTTGGCATACCTCAGACGTGTTTCCTCCCTGTTTCCCTTCATTAAGAATGGCTTCTTGACAGCCACCCTTCCACTGAGACCATTTCTGATGATGCTTCAGTGAACAGTAGATGGATGAACTCAAGGGCCAGATGTATCTCTCAGGTCCTGTGTCGGATCTTTGAATTGCTGAATTTTCTTCTATTTCTTAAGGACATGACTTTCAGATGCTCTTCATCTGCTGTAGATAGTTTTGTTTTATTTATTTTTTTAGGTCTGCCACTTCTTCTTTTGTCCTGCTTGTCCAGTTTCTCAAATTTCTTAAGGACACACTGCAAACCATGCAGAGATCTGCCAAGTTTTCAGTCAATCGGTCATTGGGAATCACCTCGTTGGTACAAAAATACAATTTTATGCCTGTTAAACTGGGTTAACTTTGGCTTAGCATAGATTCACCTAAAGAAATGGGAGCAAATTATGTGTTTTTCTGATAGGCTGCTAGTGACATAGTGTATAAAGATATATTATAAAATTGGTTCTTTGCTAAGTTGTCTATGTGTAGACACAACTCTGGTTCATCCCTTGAATTAGGTGTCTTTTTAATGCTTTAATGATTAATAAGTCAGTGTTACTGTTACCCCCCCTATGTAACTGTACTATTTTTTTATTGCTGCTGTTAATTAGTGATGGAGTGTTGGCACTATTATCTAAATTATTTTTTGTGTGTGTAACAAAGTTAAATGTTTTCAGTACACCAACAGCTGCACAAGAATATAAAAAATAGTCTAAAATTGCTTAAAAATAGGATTTAAATAAAGAGATTTATTATCTTTTAAGACAATTAAGTAGGCAAGAGTAGCAGTGTGAAGTTGTCATTTTGTGCCAACTTTCGGGGCTTAATGGTTTTTGGATACTTAGTGCAGTGCCAAAAAAATACATTGTGATCTGATGTCTGCCTCAGATGCATGCTGTATCTGCAAATCAGTTGTGGTGTTTAAGTTTAAAAGGGCAGAAGTGAATCAAGTTTCAGTGTGGCCCTTGAGCTGTCCATTTGGGCCTACACCACTCTTCAAGGTCACAGTGGCTTTTGTGGGGAGGCCATGCTTTGCGCCTCCACATCCTCTCTGTGTCCAATGTGGGAAAGCTTAAGAGGTCCCTGGCATGCTCTGTGAGAAACCCCACAACGAATTAGACACAGAGCAGAGCTTCACTGACTCACCACTTTCACTCATTGAAACAAGTTAGTTTTCTTGATCCTTCCAGCCTAATGGAACCAAATGATCATTACAGGCTTAATAACAGACACAGCGGTCTCTCTTGCCCGTATGATTAGCCAGAATAGTAACCCCATGCTTCTCTTCATCTTTTCATCAACTCACCAGCTTGTGAATGAAGCCAACAGGAACACAAACCACACCAGCAGGGAGTAGTATCCCTCAAAAAGGGAAGTCCAGAGGATTGTGGCTGTTGTATGTGGCACTGGGGACATATAATCTGTGGTCTGTTTTAGAGCAGGAGTCCTAGCTGCCTTGACTTAGACCTACTTCAGTCTCCTGTGAAGAGAGCCATTCACAGTAGCTCTGTTACCCCAGGCCCCCTCCCTCTGAGGACATAGAAACAGTATTAATATGCTATGAATGGAGACAGACAGACAAGCATTATACAGCAATGCAGAAACTTGTGAAGCAGGATTCCTTTTGAGAAAGCCATGAATGGTGAAGTCCCTTTGACTCTGCTGCTGGTGTCCTGTCATTGAGGCCCAGGCTCTGTGTATGTTGGGTGCAGGGGTCACACACATACCGTTTGATATATTTTGAGCTCTAAAAACAATTGTTTTTCAAATAATAAAAAAAAATATAGACCTACACCGCCTCCCGTTAATGAGATGGGATCTGAATGTGCATCCTAGTTATTTTTTCACTTTCAACATGGCACTGGTCTCCCGGCTCTTAGTGGCAAAAGCGAAGAGAACGAAAAGTTAAAGAAATACGGTGACACTTCGCCAGAGTTGGTGCTAGTAGTACTTGTTGTCACTGATGCAAATCTTTTCCACACATGGAAAAGAATCTGCAGCTCTTTCTGTAGAATCTGAAGGGCAAAAATGTCACTTGAACAGATTGATAAAGCCAGCAAAGTAAACTGGGCTTCAGTCACATCTAGTTTAAATAACACGTGACAAACAAAGATATGATCAGCAACTACTAGGGTTTCTTCTTTTTCTATTCATAAATGTATATTCCTGCAGTTGGAAAACTATATATAGTAATAACTTGTAAGGTCACAAGTAATACAAAAGCATCACTGAAATCCACAGCCTTGAGCACGGACTTGCCATATTAAATGACTACCTTGCATTGATCTTGGCCTTTGGTTGTCATGGAGATGTAATTGGACTTCCTTTATATTTTACCTATAAATGTTTCTTTGACCGTGTGAATGAAATGGCATGGGAACAGCCCAGCTCTTTCACAACTGTGTGATTGCACTTCTTTTAGGTCTGCCTGCACTTGACTGTAGGCAGAATGATAATTATCTTAAGGGTTTGACTTGCTTGCACAGTATCATGGAGTTCAGTATGTTATATTATATGATATTACAAGATGACAGTTGCACATACAGATATGTAACACCCTAGCCTATTATGATATATGTGATATACAGTTATGCTGATTTTATATATATATATATATATATATATATATATATATGCCTCTGTACAACAAGTATGTATATGGATACCAGAATGATGGGTAGAGAAAAGTATGGAGAGAAATATGAATCTGCATTATATACTCTATTCTATACCAAACATTTTGGATCCAGTGGCATTGGCTAGTATGGCTGTCAGTGGAATCCGGTCATTAGTTTTTAATGATGATGTGACTGCTGGTATAACTAACAGGATGAATTCTGTAGTGTGCAGGGCTATGCTTTCTGCTCAGATTCAGCCAAACTGATCAGACAGTGCCTCACAGTAGAAATGGATAATGACCCAAAGCAAACTGCAAAAGCAACCCAAGAATTTCTGAAAGCAAAGAAATGAGATATTCTTCAATGTCAGTCATCTGATCTCAACTCAAAAGAGCATGCTTTTCAGTTATTAAATACAAAATTAAAGACAGACCCACAAACAAGCAGCATCTGAAGATGGTTGGAGTTAAGGCCCAGCAGAGCATCCCGGGGGAGGAAATGCAGCATTTGGGGATGTCCGTGGGTTCTAGACTTAGATTTGCATCCTAGTATTTAAAACAATCATATTTAACACTCTAGGGGAAACAGCTAGTGTAGAACTATGCAAATTGTTGCAAAAAGGAGTAACACAAAGGTTAAACATAAAAGGCTATGCTAAAAGGCTGCTCTATACAACACATATTTAGGCATCACTCGACGAGTTTGTTATTCAAAATGCAAATTTGTGCATTTTATTAACATTAAGCTCCCCTCAGTGAGGCTTGTGAACAAGCAGCGAATGCTGTGTCAGGTGCATAGACGCCAAACTTCTCATTTGGAAATGGATTGTGTTGTCTGAAATAATACCCTGATTGGTGGTTAGAATTTTGAGCAGGAGACTGACAGTGAAATAGCCAATCATAGACGCGCAGTTCCTTCAGTAGATCCAATCTAGCACCACCCATGAAGTTTTCATGTCAAATCAATATAAATTTGATCTGGAAGTATGCAGGCACCTGTGGCTGCTCAGCACTCATAGAATCAGCATCTATGCCAAAACGATGTGATGCCAAACAGACGTTTTAAACAGGTTAGTCCAAGTGTAAAGGTCAGTTCTGGATATTTATTTAAAGCCAAGTACTTTATATCTAAGGGTCATTGAAGCCAGTGCGTCTCATAGTTCTCTTATTTCTGAGGCTAAATGAAAGGTATTATATGCATGCACAATTTTTAATTGCTTCAAAAAGCAAGCACGTTTGCTGATGCAATTCTGTGCTGTGTATTTTTATTCCCATCAGTCAATGTATTGATTTTGTGTTGCATGTCATAGTCTTAAGAAAGCCATGGCAGTTTTGCACGTTGCTGTAGGACAGCTCTTCCAAACAGTGGCTGCTGTAAAGGGCTAGCTCTAAGTGCTCTGCCTTGTCTGAAAAATATTCACATGGCTGCACAACGCAAGCCCAAAATAAGGCAAGCATGAACTGCACAACTACCTTTTGAGCTATTCATTTGCTAATAGATGTGTATGTACATGTTGCCTCTGCAGGGAATAGTATGATGAAACTGTTGGAAAGATATTTACTGCTGAGGAGCAGGCTGCATTTAAAGAAGGCAGACTAAGAATTATAAATGTGTTTGTGAAGCATGAAATCAGATCAATTTTTGGGGTTGTTTTCTTGGTTTTTGTTTTTAAGTAGGAGCGTGGCTCATGTTGTCAGTAATGTTGCTGCAGAAGAAAAATGTTCAGCAAAATTATGTTTATCAGCCATTTTGGAGCATTACTAGTATCTTGTCAAGCCACCACATGACTAATTTATTTAAACTGCAGTGTCCTCTTTATTAATGTAAGTACACAGCTAATTAATTGAACACTAAAAGTACTTTGGCTCCTTCGTCCTCATTTGAGTGTGAATTTCAATAATCCATCAACAGTGTTGGGTGTAACGTGTTCCAAAGCAACACAGTACTGTAATCACATTACAATTATTTATTACTTCAGTTATGTGCATGATGGGTAGATAGAACAAAAACATCAAATGTGTGTTTTTCTTTGTTCTCACTTGTTCTACAGTCACTTGATGTCACTTCATGAGGAAAAAGGTGGAGGAGTCTATAACTTTTGAGGAGTGGACATATGGCTATTACTCTTATTTTTAGTGCATGAAAGGAGAAGAGAGAGAGATGGTAAAGTGCAAACTGCATCCAGGACAGAAACAAGTGCATTATTCCTGAATTATGCTTCTGCACTGGGTCTTTGTGGGGCCTATGTCTGTAACCGGAAATCCCCTCTGAACCCTACGCAGTAACCTACAATGTAACCTGACATGCACCTCTATCGAAATCTAACTACACGTTGGGTTGACGCAACCTGCAAGGATTGTGATTACCGCGTAGGGTTCAGAGGGGTTTCCAGTTATGTGCATAGGTTCCGCAAAGACCCGACATAGAAGCATAATTCAGACCTTAGACTGTTTACACAACTGTGTCTCTTTACAAGGATCTGCACAGACAGCATGCCAACACAAAGCTAGCAAAGAACCCAGAGTGATGTTAAAGCTGAGTGTATGCAGACCCCAGCCCAGCAGCCAGCGTCTGATCTTCAACAAGTAACAAAGGCAGTGATGAGCAGTCAGGCTTGTATCATTGTAGCCTCCATTTCTACCTGTACATGTTCCTACACTAGAATCACTGTGGCGATCACTTTGAAGCCGCTTTGGGCTGGTTTTCAATGGCTTTGTGTTTTCAGGTTTGTGATCAAACTTAAACACTAAAAGAATAATATTTATCTCCTCAGTAGGATAGGGATTTATCACAATATGTGGGACTGTAGCCTAAGATTTGTTTTGTTAACTGGTAAATATTTTAGTGCGTTTCAGGCCATGTTCAGACTACCGCAAATGTAATGTGGCAGTGTAACATATTATTATCATCATCATATTATACTGATCGTAGCATATGTCTCTGTTTGTTCCCAAACTCCTCCTAGATGACTGGTTCAATCTTAATAAAACTTACCTGTGGTACCAAAGACACATGGCAGAGAGAGGGGAACCTTTCAGGACATGTGCATGCTACGTTCAAAGAACCATGATCGACATAAAAGGGTGCAGTTGGGGATGACGGGTGTGGCCGTTCATTCTTTTCACTCATTTCCATCTTAATTTCTGTGTTTATAATTTAAACCCCCTATTATTGATATTAGATACTGGGTTAAATTGTCTGACCTGTAGCAAAATGTTGAAAGACTTTCCCTTTCCTCTTTTTGTGACCGTGTAAATGTGTAGTTTTAAACACTGCTCTAAATCATATTTAGTAGTAATTTAGTTGTAATTAAGCTATTTAGGCTCATGATTTATAGGTAGATCAACATTTACAAATAACAGCAAATATATGTGTAGGAGTCAGCATAAATAGCTGGGGCTGTTACCATTCTGTCTTTTATTATAAGTTACATGTTCCCATTGCATTTCTCATGGTTCCAATTACTAACAGGAATGGAATGGTTTAAGGAGCACAACAGGGAGTTTGAGGTGTTGTTAGTAATTAAATATGTCTGAACTGTGACTGTACCAAGTTTGATCCAGACCTTCTTTTTTTTTTAATTAACAAATAATGTGTAATACATTAGGTTTTTTTTTTGAGTAAAGACCCCAACACTGTCCATTATCTAGAGTCTCTTTTTTAATAGAAAGCTCTGACTGCATAGAGCCAAAAAGTGGCACAAATAGAAGCTCTTGCCCAATGCCTCCTAAATTAATGATGTCTTCTACCAACACATGAGTCTTCTGAAAAGGAATTGCATACATTTACACCTACACACTGAAACAACTGCCCAAGAAGCTAAAATACATTAAGATGTTACTTTGGGCTGCTGTACTCCTGCAGCTACACTGTTTCTAGATTAAAACCTCACTTTGCAGCATCTGCAAAGTGAGGTTAGCAACAGGACTGGCATATATCACTTGCACCAGCACAGTGACACATCATGCAGCCTCAGTGGATAGCACGCAGAAAGCAATGAGTCACGAGTACATTACCATCTCATCAAATTGATCCTAATATAAACAGTGTAATGCTGCTTCACACAGAATGGTACCAATCTTGACCACTATGGGTTTTTTTTGGAGTACTGTGAAGGAGAGGCGAGTTTAGGGGCTTAAGGTTTAGATGAATTAACAGGGGTTTTGTTTTATGACTATTTGACCAGACCAGAGATAAAGAAAGCAGCATGCTCTTTGAGTTATTGCTGACACTGACATAATTTAATATGTGATATTATCTGAGCATAAACAGTATTTTTCCTGAATAACAATGTGCCCGCATGCCAGTAGCTCTTTCTTTGGCTTAGTACAGAAACAGAGCTTCAACATTAGTGAATTAATCAATTCATCAGTCAAACAAAAACAAAAAATCTGTTTTTAAACAATTTTGATCATTACTCAGCTTAATTTTGTTTTTGTTTTTTACTAAAAATGACATTTGATGGCTTTAGCTTCTGAGCTGTGAATCTTTGCTAGTTTTCTTAGTCATATGGACTTATAACCTGAATAGTTTACTGTTATGGAGCATTAGCCTGATAAAATAAGAGTAACTGTGCATTTTTTTAAACAATTTTTTTTTGCTATTTTTGACTAAAAGATTATTCAATGAAGTGAAATTATAAGTGTTTCAAAACTGATAGCATATATCCCCATTTATTATCAAATTGACCTGATACCTGCTGTGCAAGAATTTACTGTTAATTTCAGAAAAAAAAACTATAAAGAGATCCTAGTCTTACCCTTATTTTTTTGCTTTTTTGTTGTTGTTTAGGAAATAGTATCTCTCAGAAAAAATGTGCAAATATCTATATCAAATTTTTGGTTAAGGCTTTCAAATATTTGAAAGGTTGAGTGTATTTTTTCTTTTTTTTCCCCCTGGAAGCAGCCATTTGTTGGCTAAGTAGCTGATTGAAAGTGAGAGCAACAAGTGGATTTGTAGGTTAATAGCATCTTCATTGACCACATTACTTACTCATCATGTCCCATTTCTGGTTGTAGCCAGAGTGGTGTGCTCAAACCAAAAGTAAGTACTGCAATGAATGAGCTTAGTGCAGAACAGCAAAAGATTGGCAACTGGCTCTATTAGAGCTTTTAGCGCCCAATTTATTCTCTGCCCTCTGATGCAATAATCCCTGATTTAAAGCAGTGGTTTGTGTGTGGTAGCGCTGCAGTATTTGGCTCTGGTGGCTGGTAGAACTATCTCTATAAGCACAGGCAGATGGACTGGATTATTCAAGGGTCAAGACCATGGGATTAGATCCAGGGATTATCACAGCTCAGTCAGTCTCTGCAATAACACAGAAGAATGACAGTCAACCAGACCAACCGCTTGGCCTCTACTTTCTGTACATCTGTCTGTTTTCTGACACATCAATTTAGGAATATTTGTAGCAGGAATTAAAGTGTGATACTAATTCTGTTTTGGTCGTGCTTAGGTGATAAATGCTCAGTGTCAGGAAAATTAACAATTTTTTTTTTCATGATAAAAAAATGCACAGTCATGTGAAAACATTTTCACATGACTGCACAGAGTTCACGCCATTCAATAACTTGCAGAACCAACTTTAGCAGCCACAGCTTGATATAATCATTTTCTGTGTGATCTTATCAGTTTCTCAAATTGTTGTGGAGGAATTTTGACTCTTTACAGTGTTGCTTCAGTTTATTGAAGTTTGTGAGCATTTGTTCATGCGCAGCTCTCTTAAGGGCTGGACTTTGGGCCATGGCAACATCTTAGTTCTTTTTTGTACTGTCATGAACTTTAACATTTAACATGCTAACTGAGCCCTGTAGCATCTGAGAAGTAGCTCTTGGGGTATTTTGCAGTTTCTCACACTGTTATTTTGCATTGCACGCTCTAACCTCGGGGTGAATTTGCTGGGATGTCCACTCTTGGGAAGACTGTGGCATTGTGTGGTTCAGGTGACCCTGAACCATCCCTTAGTTATGCTGCTATAGGCCTAGTCTGCTGGGGGGTTCACATAATGCACTGTTTCTTTTCATTCACCTTATTT
>JASGAU010410529.1:0-24529 GCA_030220045.1 Australoheros facetus | reverse complement strand
TAACTAAATTTAGCTGTTGCAGTGTAGGAGTAACATCCTCTGTGGGTCTCTTACATCCTCCTAACGTAAAAACATACCGTCCCCTCGTGTGGTTCATTTGGGATCACAGAGCAATGTTGTCACATCGTCACCAGTTGGAAATTTTGTAGCTTAAAAAATAATGACCAAATGCAACTTTGACATTAAAGAATATGTTTGTTGGGTTGTTTATTTGCTTTTTATTAAAGAAAAAAATGTTGTTGGGGTAGCAAATAAGATAAACATGTAAGTTTGGGGATTTCTATCCACTCAGCAGTAAATGTTTACTTGGAAATCACGGAAACACTTTTACAGCTAGAGAACAGAGTCATAGGGATCCAGTAGCTGCTATATATACACCTGTAGATACATAACAAAAGGGAAATGCTAATAGCTAATTTGGCATACTTTGAATGGTGTGCATTTGCCAAAATGTTAAAGAAGAGGAGGGTGAATTGATCCTCTTTTGTGGTTAGATAGAAATCCTCAGTGTACATAACCAAACTAAAGATGGTGTTTGCCNGTTGCTTCCATCTTGCTAAGCTGTGTAATTATGGCTCCTTATTATCCTTTGATCTGTGCCTCATGCTGTCTAGATTAAATATTAAGCAAATACCACCTTTAAAAAATACTTGAGTGAGTTTAAACTTTGACTTAAGGGATCTATCAAGACCAAGTGAATCCTTTGCAATAATAAGAAACAACCCCAGATTTGGAAGAGCAGGGTGAAGGCACAGAGATCCACTGAAACTGGTTTTGTACAGTGTGTATGAAATTAAAAATCTGTTTCTGAATGATAAATAGTTTAACCGCAGGTGCAAATCAGTGTGCACATTAAACTGTGCGTGTCAAAAGCAACAGTACTTTAAACTGTAGATAAGTTTAATTCTGAAACCGTCTTTGGACCTGATATAGGAAAGATGGCAGTTTGTAAACTTCTCTTTTTGCTTATATAGTGTGCAGATTTGTACCTGAGTGAGTCTATCAACTATATAAATGCTGATGCTAGCAAAGGGCTGCGTAGGTTAGAATGAGTGTAACTCTAGTCTCATTTCCCTTCAGTACATAAACGAATAAGAAAACCAAGCAAGAGGCTGATTGAATGGACTGAAGAATACGACCAGATTTTCTCCGTGAGGAAGAAAACCAAAAAGCCTCTCCACTGGATTGGAAAGGTAAAAATCAAACAGAGTAAGCTCTTTTTTTAATTACACGTTGTTAAATGAACATAACAGTTTGGTATTAAGCAGCCAATATAACTTTATGCTGCTACACATCACTCACAAATCTTTTCTCTCAGGCCTCTCAACCCATTTCCTCCATCTCTGAACCCTTGGACTCGGACAAGAGCGCGCACGACCGGCCATCTTTGAACTTACTTCCCGAAATACAGACGCCTCCTCCTGAGGAAATCACTGCAGCGGCGCCCTCTGAACTACAAATTCCCTGCACTGAAAACACATCTTCACAGGATGCACCGGTGCTTTCCATCGACACGTTAACCCCTCCTCCTGAAGCAGAGCCTTCGCTGCCAGAAAGCATCGTCAGAAACAATGGTAGGACTGTGTGTGTGCTTTTCTTTCTGGGGAAACTGTCCTGTGTCTGCCAAAGTAAAGCAGGCTTGGTAGATGTAAATCACTCCATAGCCAAAAAGTATGTGGACCCCTGAACAAAGCTTGCATCAAACCTGACACATATTCAACTGTTGGGCATTAATGCTGCAGTTGCACGAGCTAAAAAGCATTAGTGAGGTCGCCCATCGATGTTTGGTAATGTGGTCTTGCACACAGTCAGTATTCACATTCATCCCAAAGGTGTTGGATCAGGCTGAGGTCAAGTAGGTTCTGTGTAGACTTTGGCTGAAATATTGCATGCTTAGCTTTAAGATTTTCCTGCATTGTAACTTAGAAGCATGAACTATGACCAGAAATACGCAGATGTATGGTAGACAGGGCTGGAAAATGTTTATCAACTCTTCCTTTGTCACTGCACTGGTGTCAATGTGCTCTTCTACCATTTTAGTACCCATACCTGTTGTACATGTAACTGGAACTGGTTTCACTCTCTCTCCTGAATAGCTGAGAGCAGAAAAACCTCATAAACCAACGAGATTTTTAAGCTGTCCTTTTAATGCTTCTTTGGTCCCCCACGCGCTCGCTTGCCTTCTTCCAATTCACCATAAAATTGTCTTTTAGAACAGTGACAATAATCTTCCTTTCTGGAGAGGTGACCGACCCAGTGGACTTGTGCCTTTTTCAGTATGATGCTGCTGAGGTTGGACCATAAGAACACTTCAGTATGGGTGATCTTTTCGTGTCAGGAGACAGACAGCAGCTCATGCAGAAAGTTCATGTGGAACCGGTTTAGTTTTCTTACTGTACTGTAATAGGACACCTTTGTTGACACCAGTCAGTTTTTAAAAAATTAAAAGTGGATACATTTAAGAACCACAGCAACTCATTGTCACGATCATCAACACAAAACTTTGTACCTGGAGCTTCATGGTATGCGTTTCCATTTACTGAGTAGGTGCACCAATACTTTTGTCTATATACTGTATCTGACCCTGTGTGGATCAGAGAAAATCCAAACTAAATTCAAAGTTGTACACCCAGTTTTGCTTTTTAAAGTCATTAAACATGTGTGCTGTACAATCTTTCCAGGATGGAAAAAATAACAGTTCAAAGAAATCATTTAAAGCCTAAAATTACTGTGACACTCATGCCCATGATGAGTGGATGTAAACTGTATTTAAAGAAAGGCAAACAACAACTGTACAAGAACTGCATCCAAAAAATTCCCACGAATTTGCAAAATATAGTTTGTTTGGTTTTAACAGGTTACAGTTCAGTAAATTAAGCGCTTCAGATAAAGGCTATATTATATTACACTGTAAAATGAGACCAGCTTAAATCAACTGGTTAAACAGGAGCTTCAACCAAACTTAGAATAAAGATCATATTAGGCTCTGTGTCAGTAATCTTAGTGCTATAAGCTGTCACATGGTATTAATAAAGTGCTTTTCTAGTCTTACTGGCCAAATAATGCCCATATTCATCCATTTATGCACTTTAAGTGCTTTATCTCTCTCACACACACAGATGCAATCCCTTGGGTTCATGTAGACCAAGAGAACAAACCATCGAGGACCCGCTTTACTTCCTGAGCCACACATGGCAGCTGTGAATGGCTTTTTAATGTAGGAACAACCTTGAGCGTGCTCTATAGTGAACAGATCACTTTGTGTTCTGCAGGAGGCTGATGCTAATCCACTATAGACTAAATCTACACTTCATTATTTAATCACAACAAATGACCACAATACAGCCTCAAACAATCACGTGAACATCGAGAACCTTTCGAGTGCTTTTCCTGCTTGTTATTCCAGTCGTGTATGGGAGTCTCACAGTCCCGTCTAAAGCTACATAAAAATTTGATGTGGTGGTTTGCTGAAGATTTTTGCTTTTTCATGCTAATCCCGCTGTGACCTTTGATTTTCAGGAAGCGCTCCCGTGCTGGAGAAGAAGCGGAAAAGAAAACCCACTCAGAAGATCCTGGAGTACTGCCTGGAGGCCGAGGCATCATCGGGCCCCAAGAAGAAGGTACAACATGGATGTTTGAGCATACGGCTATTCGTTTGGTGTGATGTGTGGTATTTATACTGTGAGCTACCAGTTTATTAGATAGAGCTGAATCCAGTGTGTTAAATCTGTGAAGATATTTGATCAGATTGGATTTTAATGAGTTGTTTGATATTTAAAAAAATCTTGATCTGATCATCCCATAGTATAAGTAGTACAATGCCATGAAAAGGAATTTGGCCCCTTCCTGATTTCTTAGGGGTTTTTTTGTTGCGTTATTTGTCACACTTAAATGTTTCATCAAGCAAATTTTAATATTAGACAAAGATAAATACAAAATGCAGTTTTTAAATGATGATTTCATTTATTAAGGGCAAAAAGCTATTTAAACTACCCCACTTGTTAAATCATGAATTAATGGCCCCTTTGGACAGCTTTGCTTCCCTTAATAAACAAAATCAGAAAGGGGGTAAACACTTTTTCACAGCACTCCACATTTTAGCCCCCCTTTGCTCAATGTTTTCATTCCAATTCTGCCGGCCAGATTTAGGAACCATCGACAAAACCCTCTTTGGTCATCAAAAACTGCCGTCGGGTTCACCAAAGAGGTGCGGTTTGTTTTTGTCAATGAAAGCCATGGGGTAACTTAGCACAATGATGCGCTGGCAGAAATACGCCTGTGGGAGTGGAAAGTGTGGCAAACGAGAGCAGGCTGAAGGAGAATGAGGATGGTTTTTGATAACGTGAACTCATTGTTGGGGACTGTGTGAGGTCCTGAGGACTGAGTCTCAGGTGGAGCACAGGATTTATCTGCACACCATACAGGTCGGCTGTAACCCAGATTTCAGGTTTACACTGTGGGATAGTTTATCAAACAGCAGCCCTGCTCTGGATGAAGCCTGCCTCCACCTGAGCTGTCAGATCTATCTCTGACGAGGAGCGAGCTATGATGATGACGGTGGTCAGCCAGATGACTCGTGATCTTCAATTCGGTCTCATATTTGATGTTTGCTCAGTTATTTTTTGAATAATGTAAACTTGCCACTGTGGTGAAAAAGTAACAAGTCAAACGTGCGTGTGCACATGGGCACGTGCATGACTGGTAGCACGACACCACTGGCCTCATGATATTATAGATGCTGTAGTTCGAAAGTAAAACATTTGAATCCTTTTTCAGAACAATAAAAACCACCCAGGTGTATTTGAGTGCTTCTTGCAGTTTTTCTCACAGGAAAGCATCCGCTGAGTGCTTTTCCAGTCCTTCCAGCCTCTCAGAGATCATAGAGGGTTAATCGCCCCACACGTGTTTATTTAAGAACAGCTAAGCTGGTAAGAGCTTCTTAAGGTTGGGTGCTTTAAAATAAAGTAGCGTGTTTAATTGTCCGTAAGCTGTGCTTTAAGTTATAAATAACCAAACATAAGTGTAAATAATACAAATAAAGGATTTATGCTGTGAATCTTAAACAGCCTACAGTCGGGATACTTCCAATCATAATTTCTGTGTAGTCCAAAAAAAACAGTTGAATGAAGGTACTCATAGAGCCAAAAAGTCAAAATTGTATAATTGTGTGATCGAGTCTTGGAAATTAAAAAAAAGAAAGTGTGGCATCAGATTTTTTTTTTTTTTTAATTTAGCTTTTTATTTTAAATCTGACTCACTTTACAGAAGCTGTTGGTGATCTTTGAAAATAAAAAAATCAGACAGTTTGTGGTTCCTCTTCATTCCTCTAAAGGAGTGTCAGTTCTCAGCCAGAGAAGGGCGGAGTGGCCACTTGGGCTTGGGGATGAGTTTCTGCCTCAACTATTTCATGGTTTTGTGAAGTGAGAAAGGAGACAGTGGGAGATTGACAGTTCACTGTGTTGAAGAGCATGAAGATTAAAATCACAGACACAAGTGGCAGAAACGCAGCTTCTCAGACGGCTGTCGGGGCTCTCCTTTAGAGACAGGACTCATTCAGCAGGGGCTCAGAGGAGAGAGGCTACTCCTCCACATCGAAAGGAGCCAGGTGGCTCAGGGATGTGAATAGGATGCCTCCTGGACACCTTCTTTTTGGGCTTGTCCTGCCGGGAGGGGTTGACCCAGAACACGTTTGAGAGATTATGACTCGACGAACTTGGGAATGTCTCTGTGTCCCTCGATAAGAGCTGGAGGAGGTGTGGGCCTCTCTGCTAAGAGTGCTGCCCCCCTGACACAGGATGAGAGTATCCTACCCTTAAGATGCTCTTAGAGTTGGAGATAAGTTCTCTAAACAAAGGGGAAAATAAAAACTTTAGTTAATTTTTTTTTCTCGGGCTGACTAGAACAATGCTGGTTTAACTCCAATCATTTTTGATAATGTTCCTCTTTGTTCCAGGTCAAAGCACTGAAGACTAATCGACCTCCCACTCCTCAGTCTGGTCAGTGACTTTCCTTAAAACCTTCTACATTACACTACAGTTAATAAGATAAATAAAAGCAGTATTTGAGGAAATACTGTTTTTCTTTGTCTCAAAGCTGCTTGATTTGAGTGTTTTTGCTCATGTTTACATCCACTGTTCATCTGCACGGTTAACATGATGCTGAGAGGAAATACTGTTACAAATTAAGAATCTTTAGTCTTTCTTTTTCTCACACGGTGTTCTTACACCCAGACTGTGCAGCACCACTTCTAAAATCAAAGAGTAAGCCACTTCCAGCATCTGCCTCTACACCGACGCCAGCCTCTGAGCTCTGGGTGCCCACACCCTTGGTTCAGACAAGTCACAGCACTCCTGCGCCCTCCACCCCAGCGCAGGTCCCACCAGAACCCGTACAGGAGGACACGGCACCAGCTGATGTTGATGTTCCTCAGCCGGTCGATGGTAAAGCTGAGGAGATCAAAAAGGATGGAGCAGAGTCAGAGGTTGGCCATCTATATACTTTTTTTTTTGCACACAGTAATAGTTAAACTTACTGTTATGCAACAGCAACATTTCTCCTTTGTCTCCTCAGGGTGAACCGTCCAGCCTGGACCACAGTTTCTCATCCATGAAGGATGACCTGTCGCTGTGTGACGACTCGCTTTTACCCATGAGGAAGATCATAGGGGACCGAGGGGGGCCGGCCTCCATGAAGGAGAACATATGTCAGGTGAGATTTCAGCAGTGATGAAAAGAGATCCTTAGAGATGTGTCCAGAAGCTCTAAGAAGAGGTTTCATTTCAGCAACATCCAAATTACAATGAGAAGTCCTCAGATTTCCTCTATAAACGCAGCCTTCATTTCTCTGCTCTAGCCGGAAAACCATGCATGAAATTAAAGCTCTCTCTCTTCACTGCCATTCCTGTTATGTTATCTTTGTTTCCTCCTCAGGTGTGTGAGAAGACCGGGGAGCTGCTGCTCTGTGAGGGTCAGTGTTGTGGAGCTTTCCACCTGCCCTGCATTTCTCTGGCTGAGGCACCAAAGGGGAAGTTTGTCTGTCCTGAGTGCAAATCAGGTAAACTTAACCGCTGTTCCAAAGGGAGAAGCATATTAAAGGCAAATGTCTTTAGAGCCAATAATCTAACAATTTAACACTCAGTAAAAAACTAACGGTCACTCTGCAAAGTTTAAAGATGTTCAGTCATGAGAAACAGGGAGATTTCGGTGCTCCTTTATTCACGAGGGGTCTCCACATTTGATTTGTCAGGTTTTTTTAAACCTAATGCCCTTCCTGACACAATCCCAAAGGGATTTTTTTCTTCTCCCAGGATCAAACCAGGAGTCTGTGTAAACCACTACATCATGGAAATGTATGCAGATTTCTTTACTGACTCACATTTAACAGTGTGCAGATTTATTTTTAGATATTTTTTTTAGTTCTCACAAAATTTTCTGTTTCAAAAAACACAATCTGATTTCTTAAATTAGATTTTTTGTTATTACCTCGGCCAAGGAGGTCGTGTGTTTGGTAGCGTTTGTGTCATTCTGTCTGTAAACGCGATAGCTCAAAAAGTTTTTAATGAATTCTGATAAAAGGTCAGAGGTCATGTTAACAATCCATTCAAATTTGGCTTACGTCCCCCGAGGTTTTCAAGACCAACTTAATGATTCATTGGTCAAAAATTGACAAAAAGCCTTTTAACTGAAAAAGTATGATGGGCGGCTGGTTGTCAACATATAGAAAATACCGTGTAATAATCACATTTGACCTCTGACCTCTTCTTCAAGGTCAAATAAGGTCAAAGTTTCATAAAATGTCATTGATCTTTAAAACTCTGCTTAAAATTCTGCTGCCTTTGTTTGTATTGGCAGCATTTAGGAAGTGATAGTCATATATGGGGATCCTAAATATCAGATTATAGTCTGCATCCAAACATCATGGCACATTTGACCTCTGACCTCACTTTTATATTTCACATCTGCCTTTCTCTCGAGTTGACCCCAAAATGTGTTTTATCTTTAAAAAAAAGTTTTTGTTTTTTTCATACAGTTGAAAATTGTTTCGTCCGACATGCGAAATAACCTGAAAACGTGTTTTTAGTTCTGAACTGAAATCATGTCCAACAAAGGAAGTTTTAAACAAACTGTTCATGATTTAAAAACAACGAAATGTAAGAATCATTTTGTTATTGGTGATAAAGAAAAACATTTACATACTTTTAGCTCGGCTGTTTGGAAGAAAAAGTCGAGCTATCGTCACAGCCTCGGCGTCGGCGTCTGTTCCAAAAAACTTTAACGTTGCTCATAACTCGAGAACGATGTGACCCAGGATGCTCAACGCCACCCCATAGATACTGTCCAAGCTAGACCCGTCAAACTTCACACACTTGTTCACTGCCTTTACTATAACAGCACTTTGACACCACCCCCCACCCCTCACCCTTGCCCCGCTTTTAGAAATCCAAAACAGCCGAGGGTTGTTGCCCGCTCCGCAGTGATCTTGTTCTTATTGTTTGTACTGATTAGGTTCTTTCTGTATCCAGGTATCCACACCTGCTTTGTGTGTAAAAAGCGCAGTGAGGATGTGCGACGTTGCATGATCCCTGTGTGCGGGAAGTTTTACCACGGCGAGTGCATCATCAACTACACCCCGACCGTACCTGTGAACAGAGGTTTCCGCTGCTCCATCCACGTTTGTCTCACCTGCTTCATCGCTAATCCCAACAGCTCCAACATCTCTAAAGGTAATCAGAGATCCTCAGGGAGCAGCTGTGACATTGTGACTGTGACATTAACTCTCCTGTGTTTGTCTGCAGGTCGTCTGGTGCGGTGTGTGCGCTGCCCGGTTGCCTATCACGCTACAGACCTCTGCATGGCAGCGGGCACTGTTGTGCTCTCCAACAACAGCATCGTCTGTCCCAATCACTTCACCCCCCGACGTGGCGTCAAGAACCATGAACACGTCAACGTCAGCTGGTGCTTCGTCTGCACTGAAGGTGTTTATTAAATATAAACATGTAAAACCAGACCAAACCTAACTGACTTTCCTTCAGCTCAGATTTATATTTTATTTCACCTTTTGATATGATGCTCTCCCTCCTGCTGCGCTCCAGGGGGCAGCTTGCTGTGCTGTGAGTCCTGCCCCGCTGCATTTCATCGAGAGTGTCTTAACATCGAGATGCCTAAAGGCAGCTGGTACTGCAACGACTGCAAGGCCGGGAAGAAGCCTCGCTACAAAGACATCGTGTGGGTCAAGGTTGGACGCTACAGGTCAGCAACGACCGACAAAGATTTTAACTGGGAACACAAAGCAAAATGAAAACTCAGACACGATTAATCGAATCCTTTATTTTCCCTTTTTCTGTTCTATAAGGTGGTGGCCGGCAGAGGTCAGCCATCCCAAAACAATCCCAGAGAACATCCAGCGAATGAGGCATGATGTCGGCGAGTTCCCCGTCCACTTCTTCGGCTCCAACGACTACCTGTGGACCTACCAGGCCAGAGTCTTCCCTTATATGGACGTGGACGCCAACAGCAAAGAAAAGATGGGCAAAGGTGTCGATGCAACCTACAAGAAAGGTAGCAGAAAAGTCAAATTTATCCTTTGATCGGTTTGATGTCATGGTTTGTGTTTGAGATCACTTGATTAAATCCTTCCTCAGCTTTGGAGGAGGCAGCTGTGCGGTTCCGTGAGCTGCAGGCGGAGAAGGAGCTTCGGCAGCTTCAGGAGGACAGGAAGAACGACAGGAAGCCGCCTCCATACAAGCATATTAAGGTAAAAACTTCATGCCTTTGTTCATATACGCTTTTATACTGCATGGTTCTTCTTCAGAAGATAGCCAGTGTCAGCTTGATCTTCGAACTTTGATCTTTAATTAAAGCTATGAATACACGGAGCTGAAGCCTTTGTGTTCAAAGCTGAAATCTGTCCACACAAACAAATTAACTGCATTTAAACTAGAACATCTGCAGCTGCTGTGACCCCAACAGTCACACATTGTGCCACAGAGTGTTAGTGTACTAAAAACAAAAAGAAAGGTTAAACTCTTCCTTCATATGTTCACTTAAATAAACAGTGCTCGATTGTGACCCATTCAGGTTAATCGACCAATAGGAAAGGTTCAGATCTTCACGGCCGACCTGTCAGAGATCCCGCGCTGTAACTGCAAGGCAACGGACGAGAGTCCGTGTGGGATGGACTCCGAGTGCATCAACCGTATGCTGCTGTACGAATGCCACCCACAGGTACCGAAACACCTCCGTCACTCTGACGCA
This sequence comes from Australoheros facetus, assembly GCA_030220045.1. Lineage (NCBI taxonomy): Eukaryota > Metazoa > Chordata > Actinopteri > Cichliformes > Cichlidae > Australoheros > Australoheros facetus. Next base: position 14,276 of record JASGAU010410529.1, on the reverse strand, counting down.
GAGCTTCAGATACTGTAAAGGTTCAGAAATGCCTTTACTCATTGTTGTACAGGCGTACAATGAAATTTGGAGCATCTCCCTGAGCAGTGAGTACAGTTAAGACACATCAAGTAAAAACTTGACTGTACAATAGAAACAAAGGTCAAGAGTTCTTCACTGTATCACAGTTGACTAGCACTAGGGCCTAGTGGCTCCAGTATCGCTCCAGATCTTCTAAAGCTGAATATGGGGTGGATTTTGTATTTGAATACAAAGTCAGTGCAAACTGAGCTCCATGTTGAACAAAGACTCAAGTCAAAAAATTCTTCCACCTGAGGTCAGGAGAAATATATTGACACATTACTATCATAATTACGTTAAGATGGGGAGCTTGGTTGGCCTATAGTTGCACATTAAGAAGCTACAATAAACCATTTATTATCTCTCAGTTTGCTTAATGACTGTTATTTCAACATTAATGCTATACTGACTCACAAGATATTTCACATCTAATGCGGTGCATCATTTTTAAAACCTTTTGCACTGGGAGAAAACTGGATGCAAGTAAACTCCTGATTACTGAGAGTTTGTTTTTTTGATAGTTTGTACTTGGAAAAACATCCAAATATTAACACTGTAGATGTAATATATGCACAGTATGGTGTGAAGCCAGCTGTCAAGGATCTGATTGAGGCTGCTCCTTTACTTGCAGGTTTGCCCGGCGGGTGACCGGTGCCTCAACCAGGCGTTCACCAAGCGTCAGTACAGTCAAGTAGAGATTTTTAGGACGCTGTCTCGAGGCTGGGGGCTCCGCTGTGTCCACGACATTAAGAAGGTACCTTCGATCCCGCTTCTGTCGCTGCATTTGACTACTGAGGCTGGGATTCCCATCAGAGGCTGAGGCTGCATGTTCCCTGTGTTTTTTCTCTCAGGGTCAGTTTGTGAGCGAGTACGTCGGGGAGGTGATTGATGAGGAGGAGTGCAGGTCGAGGATCAGACACGCTCAGGACAACAACATCTGTAACTTCTACATGTTAACTCTAGACAAGGTAAAGCTCGAGCCTCGTGTGTTTAATATGTGTAGAGCAACCTGGTCCCACACTACAGTGTGCACTGATTGAGGTTTTGCATATATGACTGGAACACTTTACAAAGCTCCCTCAAACTTGCAACTTTAACATCTCTTACTACATTCAACCATAAAATTCAACAGATCATAGTTGACTGTTGCTCATGCTGACCACCCCAGGTCACATACACTTTCTATANTATATATATATATATATATATATATATATATATATATATACACACACCAAGTAACATTAACTTGTCAGCAGTTATGGATGTCTGACAATCATGGGGAAAATGCGATTAAAGGCCCCAGTCACATAGGCTTAAAGACTGGTCACTGACCAACTACTGCAAGTGGCTGCTGGAGGTTGATGCCAGTCACTGAGAAAATAATTGCTAAAGCACACACACACCAGTTTTTCCTAGCAAAATATGTATTCCCCAGTATCCTGTGCTTGCTTTGGTATCTAGCATATTGCTGCAGTCACCCGTAGGTTGCATGGAAGTGACCGGCTCATCTACAAACTCTGTCCAGTTACTCTCTGAGCTGTACTGAAACTGAAAAGTGCAACATGGACTGGAAACAGGAACCGTTTCCCTTCCAAATAAAAGTTGTACCTTTTGAAACAGCAGCCTAAGCAGAAAAATCCAGACCTCCCTCTCCTCATCCACCTCTTCCAGCTTATCCAGAGGAACACAGAGGTGTTCCCAGGCCAGTTGAGAGATACACTCTCTTCAGCATATCTTGGGTCTGATCCTGGGCCTCCTTCCAGTAGGACATGCCCGGAACACCTCACCCAGGAGGCACCCTGGTCAGATGCCTGAACAAAAGAAGAAGCTGGGAATCTGGGCAGTTAAAAAATGTTCTTCATGTACTTCCAAATTGCTTCCAGCTGGTGGTAATGTCATTTTTCTTTTTAACTGTAATGGTTCTGATTGAAACAAAGTCGTGTACCTCACAACCGGAGACACGTGCACAAGCAAATCTATCGCTACAGAGACTTCTATAATAAATCAATGCAGGAACACAGAGAGTGCAAAAAATATCAGCAATCGCCTTGTTTCCTCTTTTGTTCAAGATTCCTTTATTGCTATACAAGCATAGGCAATGGGTCGTGCTACTCAAACAGCTGTCTTGCAGTCAAAAAAGATAAGTAATAAATAAGGAAATAGAATAAATAAAAGAAAGAGTAAGTGCATACAAAGTAGTAAATAGTGAAATAAATATTAAAATTGAATGCAAAAATCCACAATCAAAAAGCACCCACACACATGCACTGCCCATCGTCCTTTTGTTCACTTCTATTCCTGTTTCATTTTTTTTTGTTCTAAACACATTTTGTTTAGAAGAGGATTGCAGCAAGTCACGCTCTTTCAGGCATGAGGAGAAATGGTTGTTATAGTTCTTGCAAGCGATGAAGTCCTTGACTGAACACTTTACTGTGTTAAGGACGAGGACTTACATGAGCCTTAACAGGGACCAGAGGAGAGACGGAAGAATTTGAACCAATCCAAATTATGGTTGACTTAAAAAAAAAAAGAAAGAAAAGGAAACGTGGTAACAAACTGACACACGGTTAGATGGAATCTAATTAAGATCTGAAATTGGTCACTTACACAGAACAGCTTTTGGGTTAAGACACTGACCATGAATGGCTTTCTCACGTCCCTTCTTTCCTCCCATCTCTCATTTCTTTATCCTCCCGGGAAAGCAGAGGATATTGTCATCATACCATCTGTCTGTCTGTGAGGTTTTACCTGCTATAAACTCCAAAACCACAAAGAGTTGAGCCATGAAATTTAGCATATGTGTTCTTTACGTGCAACATATTCATATTCCTGGATGTTTAGTACCCTTTGTACCCTTTGGCTGTATTTATCTCAAGTGGAGGATTTCAGGCTGCTAATGCTATGATAATACATGGTAATGATATGCAGCCTCATTCTAATGCCTGATTGGCTTAGCTTAATCATGTGATCATATTGTGCCATGTGATTGGCTAGACCTACTTGACCATTATTGACTGAAATGAAGAAATGGGAATTCTACATATCTAGCAGCTGACCTTGGTCACTGAACAGCTGGCATCAGCTGGCAGTGAGAAACTGGGGAATCCCAAATTTGTAGGTAAAGTCAGTCTATTTACAGTTCTAGGCTGCAACCTTATTGATTAGCCTGTGATGCCAACTTCTGATTGGCTGAGCATTGTCTATCATGTTGGTCAAGGATGACTCATGGCCATAAATATTACATGACTATGACTCATCATTGAGAAATATTGAAGCCATACCTACTGCTCAGCAGTATTGCTTAAATGTAAACAACATGGTTGCCTTATGATTATAGTGATGATATACATAATGCATTGAAATCAGCAGATTATGTAGTATAAGTGCATTATGTAATAATTTTATGTCCAGGCCTGTGATTGAGTGCTGTTTGTGCAGGTTATAGCCACACCATCAAATTACAGGCCTTAAATATTAAAAATATGTTGCACTATTACTATTTGTATATACAGTCATTCAAGTAAAAAGGCAAGAACAGCTTTGTTTTATGAAACTCTGCCTGCCAGAATTTCTTGCTGGATGTCTTTCTGTGCATTTAGGATCGGATCATTGATGCTGGGCCAAAGGGGAATGAGGCGCGCTTCATGAACCACAGCTGTCAGCCAAACTGTGAGACACAGAAGTGGACGGTGAATGGTGACACCCGGGTGGGACTGTTCGCTCTCATTGACATTGCCGCAGGTTAACTGACTCTTTCAGATTTGAAGATAAAAACAAGCCCCTTAAATTGGTTGGTTTGTTAAATCAGCAGCATAAAGAGGTGATACCGGCAAGCCCCTCTCACTCGTTTGTGTTTATCCGTTCAGGCACAGAGCTCACCTTCAACTACAACCTGGAGTGTTTGGGTAACAGGAAGACGGTCTGTAAATGTGGCGCACCAAACTGCAGTGGCTTCTTAGGCCTCAGGCCAAAGGTGAGAAGAGGGACAAACCACAATAAATACTAACTACAACTGTTGGTTTGGGAATAATCTACCTCTCTCCTCTCCAAACCAGAACAACCCTCCACCTGATGACAAAGATCGCAAGCTGAAGAGGAGAGGTCATGGCAAGAAGAAGAAAAAGGTGGTATTGACCAAAGAAAGAGAGGACGAGTGTTTCAGCTGTGGGGATGGAGGACAGATGGTGTCATGTAAGAAACCTGGATGTCCCAAAGTTTACCATGCAGACTGCTTAAACCTCACCAAGAGGCCTGCAGGTCAGTGACTTTAACCCCAGCTTCCTGTTTTTTGGTTTGTGATGGTGTAACATGAGAGAACAACTCCCCCATCACTGCGGCTGCTGACTGATTTGTGTTGTAGTTCATCAAAGTAGTTTGAAGAGCTTTTCGTACCTTTGGCTGGGTTTATTGTAGCAGCAGCTGTGGTCAGACGTTTACATCCACTCATCATGGGCATGAATGGATGAATGTCGTGGTAATTTGGGGCTTTTATTGAGTTCTTTGAATTGATCTTTTGAGTGATTGTACAGCGCACATGTTTAAGGGCTGGGTGACGTTTGAATTTATTTTGGATTTTCTCTGATCCACACAGGGTGGAAAAGTATACATACACTCAAATCTATCAATAAGTGGTGCTGAAGGGTCTACAGTGGCTTTTAACTAGTGATTTGTGATCACTACTAGTTTCTCTTTGCCAGCATAACAAAAAAGTGTCACATAAGTTCAAGGAACTTAGTTGGGAAGTCGGGAAGGTCTTTTGGAGCCATTTCTAAAGAACTGCTCATTCCAAGATCATCAAATCAAACAACTATACAGGCAGCAGCCAATACAAAAAGGTCAACCCAAATGCAGTCACGGAAGAGGCAGCAAAAACAATTTTCAGTCTTTTTTTATTTACACCAGGCCAACCAATTTCAAAGCAGGAATGAACACAAAATAATCTTAAGAAGCAGTACATTCACAGCAGGTCCAGTTACTGCAGGTCACTCCAGTGGAGACTGAAGGCTTTAACTGGCCCTTAAATAACAGAGGTAGGTGCAGCTTGATGAATGGGACAGCATGAGACAGCAGGAGGAGAGAAAACACCAAACAACATGCACAGCCATGACAAGTACAAGTTGTTCAGATGTGTCACCACTTTGCTGAGGTCTGAAGGAAGATCCAAACTGTCACCCTCAGATGAGAGGAAATTGGTTAGGATGTTCAGGAACCACCAAGGCTCAAGCCTGCCATGAATTTGAAACTGCAGGAACACCAGCATCACTGTCCACAGTGAAGCGAGTTTTACATCACTGACTGAGAGGGTGCCGATCAAGAAAGAAGCCCCTTCTCCAAAATCGACCCCTTCAAGCTCAACTGAAATTTGCAGCTGCCTACATGGACGAGCCTTCTGGAGAAATGTTTGATGGTCAGACAAGACAAAGATTGAACTATTTGGCCACAATGACAGGAGGTGTGTTTGGAGGAGTAAAGGTGAGGCTTTCAAACCTAAGAACGCTCAACTGTGGAGCATGGTGGTGGCAGCATCATGGTCTGGGGCTGTTTTACTGCCAGTGGTTCTGGTACATTATATAAAATGGATGAATGGAGGACTACCTTCAAATTCTTCAACCTTGCATAAAATCAGCAGCTGGATGATGAAACTTGTACATAATTGGGTGTTCCAACAGGACAATGATCCCACATCAACACTGGTTTTAGAATAGATAAAGCAGGCTAACATTAAGCTTCTGGAATGGCCTTCCCAAAGCCCTGACCTCAACCCTACTGAAAAATTGTGGACTATGCTTAAAAGCCCAGTCTGTGCCAGGAAACCGACCAGTTTAAATGAACTCGACCAATTCTGTTCGGTCCAACCTCCAGCCAGAATTATACCAGAAGCTTGTTGATGGCTACCAAAAGCATCTGGTCAAGGTACAACTTACTAAGGAACATTTAACCAAATATTAGTGGGGGTGTAATGTGTGTATGTATATATGAGCTTGCATATATGCTGTGCTTTGCACCCAATTCTTGTTTTTAAGGTCATTAAAGATGTATGCCGTACAATTCCACCCTGGAAAAGAGCAGTTCAATGAAATCTGTAAAAGTCCAAAATTACCATGACATTCATGCCCATGATGAGTGGATGTAAACTTCTGACCACAACTGTATCTAAAATGGAAAACAAAAAAATAACAGGTAACAAAAGCCAGAAGTCCAGTATTTCCCAGTTTTTATGAAAACAGAAATCTGGGAAGGTCCCAGAATGGAGCTATGCCACCAAATGTTAATTACAGCTGTTGGAAGTCTTCTTTTGGCTTTAGCAGTCCTGAGAGAAATGAAGATTCCTTGATGTTCTTGTGTTTGTGTATCCATTGTAGGTCGGTGGGAATGTCCATGGCACCAGTGTGACATATGCGGTAAGGAGGCAGCGTCCTTCTGCGAAATGTGCCCCAGTTCCTACTGCTGTCAGCACCGTGATGGCCTGCTCTTCATCTCCAAACTGGACGGCAAGTTGTGCTGCAGCGAACATGACCCGTGTGGGCCGGAGCCACTAGAACCGGGGGAGATCCGAGAATACACACCTGAACCCAGTGCCCTCACCTCAGGGCTGGGTATGGCCGTCATTCCCCCCGCTGCCACTAACACTACCTGCAACCTGAACCCAACTGTCACGAGGGTCCAAGAGATCAACACTGGCGCCGGCATGTGCGCTTCAGAGTCCTTTCCTGCTTTTTCCATCCCAGTACCTATCACAATTCCCGTCGCAGCTCCTGCAACATCACCTCCTCCCAGCAGTTCTGATGCACCCAGCAGCCCACACGTGTTCGACCTCCCCCACTACTCGCCCATCTCCTCATATGAGGAGGAGAGGGATGTCTTGGAGGAAGACGTGCTCCCTGAAGAAGAGGACGAGGAGTTAGTGGAAGAGGGTGACATAGAGAGGCATAAATCAGACAGTAGTGAAGAGGATGGAGAGACAGTAATGGAGGAGGAGGGGGTGGAATACCTGGAGCTCAAAGAGGAGGAGGAGGAAGAGTAGTGATGCACAGAGGAGTATTATTTACAATGAGAACAGAGTCACTACAGCATGGAAGCACATGGAGGTTAATCAGTTACAGTGTGTCACTGTTCAGTATTCCGTTCGGATGTATGGAGCGTTTTACAAGAAAATTACATTCAAAAAAACAAATTGTAAAGTTTAGAAATAAATAATATCATTTATGTATACACTGACATATTCAACAAATCCACAGTTTATTTATGCTTGCATTGTATGTAGTTTTATCCTGGAAATCACTCCCTACCTCCTTCCACACCTGCTACAAGTGCACAGAAATAATGTGGAACTGAGACGTTAAACTTGAGTCTTGTAAACACATTTCATCTTTTTTATTTTCTCACGTTTGTGCAGTTGGAGGCAGATGTTTGATGCTAGAAAAGACAGAGAGTCTCAGCTGTGCTCAGCTTGTGGCTTCTACTGAGCTAAATCGGGATTATGTTTACATCGGTGCAGTTTGAGGGCATATCAGAAACACGTATTTGTCTAGAATTAAACTAGCTGGAGTTCTCTGTATCCTTTTTGCTTGAGCTTTCGAACCTGAACACTGGTGAAACTCCACAACCCTCTGCTGGAAACTAAACTCGTCCTTGTGATCCAGTTATTGGGATTTTATCGGGCACACTACGCTGGCAACGCCTGCCACAAAGCCCTGAGTCAACTCACATGCAGGACTTGACAACGTGGAAACATTAATTGTTGCTTACATGAAATCCAGTCTCCTTTCCATTTCCTGTTCTTCACGATGTTCCACATCAATTAGTTGGTGCTTCAAGATGAGACTACCAGTGAAGACATGCTGGCTGCCTGGAGTAGTCTTAACCATGCCAACTTTGTCATTCTTGGTCTTGACTGTTGGAAAAAAAAATGCAGTGTAATGGAACCAGTTCATTTTTTAGTAGATGTAGTTTTGGATCGCAGCTACAAACAGACTCTAGATTTTCACGCCAAAAAAAGAGCTCAAACTGACAAAGATTCCGTGTTTGAAAGTTAAGGTGGGAAGAGAAGTATTTATGCCATCCTGGGATCTTCTCGCAGGTTAGTAAGCAGCTCCATTGGTGCTGGACTGCAGGCTCACGTCGTCCATCACCTAACGGTGTGCAACATAACATGAACACTCAGCCTTGTCCTTGCAGTGGTCAGAAAGCAAAGGTAGCACTCAGTTGGCTCTGGTGTGTGTGCCGTGCTCTGTAGTCATTATTTATACGCTGTTCTGTGACGCACAAACGGTGACGAGGGAGGGGGAGCTGCAGAGTCTGCGCCCGCCCTCCTCGTTCTTGACCCCGCACCGCCGGGGGAAACTTTCACTGGGAGCAAAACATTTGAAATGACGGACTCCTGCCATCACGCTTGCACTTCGGTATGTGTTTTTGCCACGTTTTGCTCGGTCTTCAAGCTTAATATTGTCTGTGTGTTATCTGCCAATGCCTTAGAGTGTATTTCTTTGGAGATATTTTTAAGGAACAATTTTGCCCCTGTGAGAGCCAAGTTTCCCTACTAATGCCTTTTTACAGTTGCCCAACAAGAAATGTCTCATTCCAGTGTAATTATGTTAGATCTCAACCACTGACCTGTCAAAACAACAGCTATATAAATATATAAGAAGACATGTAATAAGCCTCTTGTGGTATTTTTTTGTTTTGTTTTGAGATTCATAATTATAAATTAGAAAAAAAAAAGATCTGTGAGCTGCTAAAATATTAAAGATACTAGGATGCTTTTTAAAAACCTTTAATGTGGCCTGAATTTATTTCATTAAATTAAATCACACAAGTCAGCGGTCCAAATACAATTATTTTAAGTGTCTTTTGTCTAACAGTATCACTTATAGGCCTGTATCGGTCACTTTAATATGTACACCTGTTCAGATGCTCATTAATGCAAATATCTAATCAGCCAATCACATGGCAGCAGTTCAGTGTATTCAGGTACCTGCTGAAGTTCAAAGTGAGCATCAGAATAGGGAAGAAAGGTGATTGAAATTACTTTGAATGGGGCGTGGTTGTTGGTGCCAGACGAGCTGGTCTGTGTTTCAGAAACTGCTGATCTGCTGGGGTTTTCCCACGAAGTCATCTCCACGATTTACAGAGTGGACAAAAAAAAAAGAAACTAGCCCATGAGCAGCAGTTCTCTGGGTGAAAGCACTGTTGACTGCTTTGAGCTGATGGGAAGGCAACAGTAACTCAAAAAACACTTGTTATGCGAGGGAATGCACAACAGGTCGAATCCTGGATCCAAAGCATGGACCCATCCTCCCTTACAGCAACAGTTCAGGCTGCTGGTGGTGCCATAATAACCTGGGGAATTACTTTTGGCACAAGTTGGACCCTTTAGTAAAAATGTGTATTGTTTAAACACCGCAGTGGGCCTGAGTATTGTTGCTGTCCTTGTTCGTCCCTTTATGACTCTAGTAAAATCATTTTCTGATGGCTGCTTCCAGCAAGTTAATGCACCATGTCCCAAAGTTCAGATCCTCTCAAACTGGTTCCTTGAACATGACGATGAGCTCACTGCACTCAGATGGCCTCCACAGTCACAAGATCCCAATCCAACAGAGCACCTTTGGGATGTGGTGTAACAAGAGATTCTCATCATGGATCTGCAGCAACTGTGTCATGCTATCATGTTGACATGACCAAAATCTCTGAAAATACAAATATGTTCAACCTTTAGATCAAATAATACTGCCATGCAAAAATGCTAATTTCATACTAGAAGGCTATTGCTGAATGTGAAGAAAATAATTCCTGAGAAGGGAAAACCTCCCTCACTCATTCACCAAATGCTTTCTACCTGTATTTTCAGGTGCTGCTTGTTCTCCTGCACTCAGTTTTGTAGTTAATAACTGAAAAGTGCGCCAGTTTGGTTAAGATCATTAATTCATCCCATTTCTTTGCTTGGAAAAACTGAGTTGCTTTTGCAGTCTGCTTTGAGTCATTATTCATTTGCACCGTGAAATACTGTCTGATCAGTTTTGCAGCATTTGGCTGAATCTGAGCAGAGTATAGCCCAGTACACTAGAGAATTCATCCTGCTGCTTCTATCAGCAGTCACATCACCAATTAACACTAGTGACCCGGTTCCACTGGCAGCCTCACATACCCGTACCACAACACTGTTTGACAGATGATGCACTATACTTCAGATCACAAACTGTTCTCATCATTCTGGTACAAGTTCAACTTGGTGTCATCACTAGTTGCACACTGAATATTTCCATAACTGCAGGTTCTTCTAAATGTTTTCTGGCTAAGTCTAATTTGACCATGAGTGTTCCTAGCGGTTTGCAGCTTGTTGGAAACCATCTGTATTTACTCATGAAGGTGTCCCTTGATTGGAGACTTCAACAGTTCCTGCTTCCTCAAGAGTGTTCTTGACTTGGTTGGATGTTGTGAAACTGCTTTTCTTAACCTTGGAAATAACTGTCAGTGTGCACTTTGTCTTCTGTGGTCTTTCACCTGTTTAGGTGCTGCTGAGTAGGCTGGTGCATTCATGTTTTCTAAGAACATTTCAATGTTTCACTCCTAAAGTTTCTGCTCGCTCTCTTTGGACCAGATCTACATCTGACAATGTCTTCATTTGTCGTGAAATAATAAGGGAACAGGTCCATATGTTAAACTGTATGGGCAAAAAATGACAAATGCAAACCTGAATCAAAAAAGGTTTTAGTATTCCTTAAATTCACTGCAGGCAAAAATGCTGAGATTTACACTGATATGGAATACACTGAAACTCCATAATTGTGCATATGCAGTGTTTTTGTAATATTTGGCAAAGACTGACAATCAAAATATTGTAGATTACTTCAAAAGGAAAATTTAGAGTCTATCAGTGCAATGAAACTTCCTTGGAACGAGCTTTTTATTTTTCAGAATAGATCTGGACATCGGTTGTTTTTCAACAGCCTTCGATAAAAATATTCTGCATCAATATTGAACATCAACACATCAAAGCAGCAACCTACATGTCCATCGCGCAGTACAACTTAAAAGGCAATAAATTAGTGACTCAAGTATTAAATATAGCTGTAAACGCTGCTCCAAGAACACAGAAAGATGACAGTTTGTGTGACATTACAACATTAGCCCGCACTGCTTTTTCCTGTCTTTGTCGCTTTGATCGTCCTTCTGCAGAAGACCTCCTTCCTGAAATCGTGTGAATATTCAATATTATCCTGCTAGAAATGACTGAAGGAAACTCTGACAGTCATTTCTTTCTGTGAAGTCTGCATTTAGAATTAGAAAACAGATTACATGTAGAAAAGTAACTTTCCCTAAAAATGTTCTTTTAGACAGCTCAGGCCATGCAATTTAATTACAGATATGTGGGCATGTTGTTAATCACCTCCTTAAAACCAGCTTATTTTTCTGACATTTGACAGAATCGCAGCTTATGGTGCAAAACAAAATCGTGGTAGCATTTAGTGTTCTCAGCTGCTGTTGCCACACACCAAACAGACTTCAAACCGGGGTTTACAGGCTCTGGGAAAGATTTACAGAGATTACAAATCAACATTAAAAAAACCACAAAGATGATTATTTAATTGTTTTGTCTTTGGGAATGATGCTTTTGGGGCCACAGGTTGTTTTGTGTTGCGGTGGGTGCACTGCCTTAAGTGGCCACTAGGACAAATTCAAAGAAAGGCGGAATAGCGGCAGCGTATGCAGCTCTCATGGCTGCGGCGTGGCGTGGTGGTACCGTTACGGTGAAGGCCTCTATAGAGATAAATGTCATGTGTTGTACCAGCTTTTCAAGTGCTTCACGCAGTGGGTAGAAAACAAGAAAAGACTAACCAAAATCCTGCCGGGACACTCATCCTGAAGCAAGGGTTTAGTTTGGTCTTCAAACAGGATTCAAACCCTACTGTCCTGGATGAAAAGCCCTCTGTACAACCCCGTAAGCCACCACATCTGAATTCCTACTCAGGCTTTTTACTTTATTGCCCTGATCTGGTCTGAAAAGACTGATGGGTTAGATTTTCTAAACCCCAGAGGAGGTGCAGGAGTCTAGATCCCTCCTTAAAGTAAGAGCAGGAACACAAGTGTTTGGGGGGTTTTTTTGGACACACTTCATCCTAGTTGGCTTCTCCTTCTGCGAGGCCTCCATCAAACATGAGGAGGCCTCACAGACGGGTTTCCAGAACAATGTTAAATACAGTTGGAGGTAAACAAAAATCTGCATCTGAAAACAAACCACGTGCCCTCCTAACACACTGCACTCGGTAAAACACACAGCACCAATTAAGTTTTCTCTTCCAGTCCAGCTTCAGTGAGGATCCCTCTTCTTCACCACCGCAGGCCGTCATCCAACCACAGCGCAGCTTCTGATTGATTAACACTGCAGCCTTAGGGAGGTTTAGCGCCCTGTTGGCTGCAGGAAAGTGACAAATTGATATGGAGATAAAACACGAGCATAACTGGGTGAGAAGTAAGGGTGAAGGTCTTTAAATCCCTCACCACCCAGAAGTAGAGGATCCTCTTCCACAAAGTCTTGCAGTTCTCAGTTAATTATGGCACAAAAGAAAAAAATTGACCCACAAAGTCTAAAGAGTTTTGTTTGATTTTCTTCCTGTGATTTGGTACCACATTCAAGGAAGAGTTACAGCTATCCAGCATGTCCAGGCGTGACTCCAGCTGTGGAAAGGCAACCACTTCCCTTCCTGCTGCTCAGCATCAGTTGTTGTGACAACAGGAGTAGAAATAAGAGTCCTTCTTCTGGCCCAAGTCGACACCTGTTTCCTCTGCTAAGAGACAGGAAGTGGACTTTAGATTAGTTTGAGATGAGTTTCATGAGGCAGACACATTGCATATTGCTTTTACATTCTTATATTTTGTACAGATTAAACAAACACCTGTAAAGAGAAACCTGTTTCATCTGTTTCCTGTCTAAGCTAACCAATTAACAGCTATAGCTCTAAATTTGATGCCAAAAGACTAATACTGGTCTATTTTTCTAACATTCTGAAAGAAAGATAATAGATATTTCTCTGTGTCTGATCTATTACAGGTCAGAAATTGTTAACATTAACATTTACCATTTTAATATGGTGTTCCTCAGGGATCGTATCTGGGCCCGGTGATATTTTCTAAATGGCGTATAAGCGGTCACTCCATCTCACTTATGTCAGCGTTAATTTCCACTTTCATACTTTTGATAAATAACTCTTAAAGGCCAAAACGTGATCAAAATCAATAAAACCTAAAATCTTGTCTTTTTTTTTTTTAAATCATACAATAATAAACAGGTTCAATCACCTGGAATGCCACATTGTTTTTGTATTCACATAAAGGTTAAGTTAAAAACAAAACCTATGCTTTTAATAAGTTTCGAACTGTGGAAGAACAGAAAAAAAAAAAAAAGCAAACCAACTTTACACAATAATCAACTGATCACTTTTGTCTTCCACCATCCCTATCTGAGGCCTGGATCACCGAGTACTTAAAATTATACATTTACAACAACAATAGACCTTTGGAACAAAAAGCATGGTTTTGTCAGCTTTTTTTTTTTTTAGTGCTCTGACATCTCAACACGATTTTTTAATCGTATCATCAGATCTGCGGCCAAATGTTCTGGACACTCGGGTGAAGAGAGGAGCTGAGCTGTCAACTGATCACCACCTGGTGGTGAGTTGGATCAGTTGGTGGGGGAAGATGCTGGACAGACCTGGCGCACCTAAACGTATTGTGAGGGTGCGCTGGGAACACCTGGGAGAAGCCCCAGTCTGGGAGATCTTCAACTCCCACCTCCGGCAGAGCTTCAACAGCATTCCGAGGGAGGCTGAGGACACTGAGTCCGAATGGACCATGTTATGCACCTCCATTGTTGAGGCTGCTGCTCAGAGCTGTGGCTGCAAGGTGGTTGGTGCCTGTCGTGGTGGTAACCCCAGAACCAATGGTGGTCACCGGAGGTGAAGGGAGCCATCAAGCTGAAGAAAGAGTCCTATCGGGCTTGGTTAGCCTGTGGGACTCCGGAGGCAGCGGACAGGTATCGGCTGGCCAAGCGGAATGCAGCTCGGGCAGTGGCCGAAGCAAAAACCCGGGTGTGGGAGGAGTTCGGTGCAGCTATGAAAAAAAGACTTTCGGACGGCATCGAAGCGATTCTGGCAAACCGTCAGGCGACTCAGGAGGGGAAAGCAGTGGGGTGGGGTGCTGCTGACTTCAACTGAGGC
>JASGAU010410528.1:0-25633 GCA_030220045.1 Australoheros facetus | reverse complement strand
ATCTTAAGGCCTCAACACATAAATCATAAAAGTTTGTGTTCTGGTAAAGGCCCAGGCAGTGCTTCCTTACTGTAGCTCTTGGATCTTCCCCAGATATGCTTGGTGTTCGAATCTTTGGTTTCAGGTGTTGCATTAGAAAGATAAGCAAAGCAAGTGGTGACTCTGGAATACTTATTTATTTTTTGCACTGTACTTTCCAGAAATGATAAAGCTAACACTGTTGCCATACTGTGAAAAGGACTTTCTTTTACAAAAAAGGTTACATAACTCAAAATCATTAAGGCAACTGATTGCCTTCATTGCCATCATTAACTTGATTAACTTAAAAGTCAGTTTAAATATTTGGATTACATTCTACCTGTACCTTTTGATTACAGTTTATTTAGAAACTTGATATTTTCTATTAATTTTAGTGGGTTTTTGCTTCTCCCATGGTATTCAGTCATTATTCCAGCAGCTCACTTCATGCATAGTGTCACAGCTCTGCATCTTTATCACAAAGGTAAATAAAACACAACCAGAGCAACTGAAATGAAAATATATTGGAAAATAGAAGAATGACAGCAGACACACAACATTTTAACGAGCGTCTATAATTTGCCACTGCAAACCTGGAACTTCCCAGATGCCTCCACTATGGAGGCTGTGCTGCAGGGACACACTACTTGCAAGTGATGCTTAGTCAATCTGCTAGTGGAAGTTAGTCAACTTGTGTAAACAGTTTCCTTAGTACAAAAGTTACTTTCCACTGCTCGCTTGTCAGAATGGGTCACCACAGCAGGTGGTGACACGTGTTTTTGGTAGAGTTTTTGCGCCAGATGTCCTTCCTGACACAATCCCAAAAGGATTTGTGTGTCCGGCTGGAGTCGAACCAGCAACTTTCCGCTCGCCAAGTGAATGTGTAAATGACTACACTATAGAACCAAAGAAAGAACATGTTATAGAAATACAAAATTTTAAAGACTAATTGATGTCTTTAATTATTTCAGCTTTTAGATTTAAAGTGCAGTTGTTACTTTCTGCATGTCTTTGTAAAAAGTTTATGTTGGGAGATGGTGGCTGCCACTGCCAATGATAACATGATTTGACTATACCTTTTTTTTCTTTTGCGCCCTGCTTATTTATTCCTGGGTCTAGGACCCAGTTAACACTAGATGAAAGGGATCAACTGAACAACAACAACAAACTCAACTGAAAAGGCTATCGACTGAATTGTGTTGTATAAAGAAAGATGTAAATTTATTCATGAGAAAGTGCACGGCTTATTATTTTAGCTGAGAGGCACAGTTCTGCGCAGTTCAGCACTGTCAGTCTCAAGCACATACTTTCAGATTTCTATGATAAATGGTTTTATGCAGGGGATGCACATGGATTTTAATTTTAAGCATCCAACTCCCTTTTTTTCCGTGGCAAAAAAAAAAAAATAGCACCATGCAAATGGCTTTTATTGGAAGAAAATCCATATTAGCAACAAAAATCTAAAACTTTCATTGGCACTCAGCCTTCCTAATCTTCAAATTTATTACATTAACTAAAAAAAGCATTTTTTTTCGACATCCCACTGATAAACAGCCAGGCGAGCTGTGCCAAACTTTAATCAAAAGTCGACTGTTACTGCTGTACTTTCAGTCATTTCAGTGTTAGCGGAAAGTGCTTTTAATAACGTGTTTGTGACAAATTATCACGTGGCGATCTGTAAGACAAAAAGGGAAAAAAAAAATGTTTTTTTGTTTGTTACCCAATAGCATGTGACAAGGCTTATTGCTAGATCCGTTACTAAGCCTCTTTAGCCAATCAGGTGGCAGACATTTTAAACTGCAGTTGGATGAAGTCAGCTTTGTGATCACTTGGCTGCAATCCTCCAATCCCTGCAGTGTGTGTGTGTGTGTGTGTGTGTCTGTGTGTGTGTGTGTGTGTGTGTACATGCACATCTTTCTGACCTGGATTTTTTTTTTTCTGAATATAATATCAACCGTGTACAGCATGGCTCTGCTTTGCTGCGGCACCTACAAAAAGCAGGGCTCTTGCATCTTCAGTCGTGTTTTGCTGCCACAGACTTTTAGCCCTCGAAAAGATCTGGATAGTATTAATACAGCAATTAGTGCAGTTGCAGTTTCAGCTGTTTGTCAATGAATTTTTCTAGCCAAATGAAGGATTTCCAGTACAGCTTCTCTTAGTCAGTGTATCTGTCAGCAGAGAGAGCTGGAGCTGTCCGTTGTGCTGAAAAGAGTCTGCTGGATTTATCTGCCTTCTCTATTTATCTGTCATTTCTTCCTGCTTTCCCAAGCAAACATTCACACTGTTACTCTTATGGCACATTTCCTTTTGACATCTGACCTCACTTTATTTCAATCTCCCTTTCCACTCTTGATTCTCATCTTCTTCTTTTAAAAGCTCCCTTTTTTCTTCCTCTCCAGTAAACAGACTTCTGAAAAATCTGTTTTTTTTTTTTACAAGCTACTCAAATGCTAATGAAATGGTTGCTCATTATTATTGGATTATTTTGGGAAGATTATCCGCATCCCTGCAGTTTTCTTCCAGTTATCTGCTCCCTTCTCTTTTTTTGTCTTTCTTTGTGTTTACTCATGCTGTCATTCATGTGAATCTCTGCTACTGTTATGTGTTAGTGACGAATTGAGTGAGGGCGCAAATGACTAAGACCTACAAGACATTTTGCAATGAATTGTTTAAAAGGCATTTGCCCTGTGAATGCTGAGTATGTGTTCTTTGGCCGACTTTGTCAACTGTGTCCAAGCGTTTGTGCTCACTTGTCTGCATGTGTGCGCAGTATGTTTTAAGCTTGTACTTGACAAGGTTTGAGTCAGCTGTTGGAGGCGGGAAAAGGCATAGTGAATTGGCCTGCAGTGAACTGGAGACTTTCTAGTGGCTGTCATAAAAAACACATCTCAGCAGGTATTACTGTCTTATCTTGCCTTTTCCCACTCCGCTTTTATCCAGCTCTTCCTATTTGGTTGCTGGCAGTGCTAATAGAAACAGACAAGCCGGGACATGGGAGCGCTCAATAGCTTTGCTTCTCTTTGATGTATGTACAGACACACATTCATGCTTATTTTTGTGGAAAACGTGCCCAGGGTACAGCTCCTGGCACTGAGAACCAAAATGGTGTTTTGTTTTGTTTTTGGTTTGTTATTTAATGCAAATGTAGAGCTTTCACTTATTTGCTAAGTTGGAGGTAACAGATGCTTGACTGGAATTTGTCACCTTACCCACACAGCACCCTTGACAGGATTACACTAACTGATGGGAAACAAGCCTTCTTTGCCCATGGGCCTAAATGTTTATCCATGCAGGACTTTACCCAAATCAGGTCCTGAAATGGCACAAGGACAGAATACCTAATTTTTAATTTAGGACGTTATGACTCAAAGTCATTGCATGCACTGATGCAAAACACAAATATTTATGCCTTCTATAAAAATCTTTTGAAGCCAAATTTGACTCGTGTTTACCAAATGAAGCCAGATGATACATGAGAAACAAGCAAATCATTTGGGGGAACATGAAATCTTATAAACCCCGACCCAACATAAGCCCATCGGATAAGCACTCTCAGTCAGACATTTAGCCCAGTTTACTTTCTTCAGTTTTCTCTGGATCAGCCCTGTGATTGGATGGCGTATGTGTGAAAGAGAAGTGAGAGGGATGAGAACAGTGTTGATGTTGCTACATGGAGCTGCTGTATGTGGCTGACGTATCAGCTTGTAATGAACAGCCATCTGCACTCTTCTGCTAGGAAAATGCAAGATGTTTATTAAAAAAATGCATTGTGCATTTTGTGAGGCAAATTCTGTGGGGTGTTTTAAGCTCTCTCTCTTATGGCAGTATACCCACATGTATTTGTGGATGATGGTGCTATATAGGCACAGTAGTTTCGGTGTAATTTTTGAGAGTGGCTGGTTGAACACGTTATTTTGTGTCAGTATCTAAACAGATATTTTAGTTTTTGTTTAAATTAAAAAAAATTTTTTTAACATACAGTATGAAGGTCTTTACAAAATAACAAAGGCTAAATGAGGATATACTATACCATGCCTAGTAGCAATACTACCATACTGATGTTTACCATATATTTTTATGTCTCTGTCCACCACCATTTTCAGGTTAGCATGTTAACAAACACTGTTTACCTGCATGCACCAAAGGATTGCATGGATTAGAAAAGGAAACCAGAAAGCTTCCCATATCTAAAATTTTTGTTCTCGCCTACATATTTGCATTTTCATTAGAGCCTGACTGACATATTGGCCCCCTGGTTGATATGAGCTCCTTGGTATTGGTATTTGCCGATAAATGAAAATTTTAAAAGTAAAGATGAGACTGGAGAAACAGCCTTGAACCATGTTATGAGTGTTGATGTTGCATAAGTTGCCCACCATAGGTTACTCTGCAACTTCCCTGTTGGCAACACATATTTGGGACACCATGAACACAACAACCAGCTCATCTGAGCAGTCAGGCAGAGCGTAAATGAGTAATCCACGACAATAAAATGAGATTATTTTTAAACCGCATTGTCTTAGTAACGACCCATAAACAACTACACAAAACGAATGTTAGGGACATCGTTTATGTTTCACGTGTATGAAAGAAAAAAAAATAGTAGCTGATATATCAGATTTTTAATCACCAAATATCAATATTGATATTGGTCTTTAAGGTCCTGTATCTATCAGGTACTAATTTTCATATGTACATGTATTTTTATGGGGTAATTTTTCATAAACTAAACTGTTCAAGAAATTAAAATCTGACCCTTAAAATCAATTATAGATTATCAAAGTTTTTTTTATATTTCATCCTTAGAGAAACATGAATATTTGTCAAGCTGTCTAGAAGCTTTTAAAGCATTAAATTTAAAACCAAAAGTGCACCTGCCAACCTGGGGTAGAGGGACAGTAAGGGAATCTCAGCATCAGTATGATTCATCCTCTGAGGTCCGTTAATGTCTGTGGCTTGGTAATCCTTTCAGTAGTTGTTATTTCAATCACAACTGAAGTGGTGCGCTTTAAGTATATAACTACATATACTGTCCATGTAGGGTACAGTACCAGTTTGATTAGTCATTGCAGATTTTTATACTGTCTGCTTATTGTCAGGTTTTGCTGTTACTTTCATTTCTTTGTACAGGCTTTACTGGCACTTTTTTTTTTGTTTGTTTGTTCTGCATCTCAGACTCATCCCACATGCGTGTGTCTTTGATTTTTACTTTTGTGACCTTAAAAATAGCTACACTGGGCACAGGATGACCTCACCGGTTTTTACTGGTCTAAACCACCCTTATATCCACCCCCTTAGTGTGAATTTATGTAATTCTTCCAGTATCTTGTGTGCGCGCGCGTGTTGAAACAGTGTTTCTTTTTGCTGTCATTGTTTCAGTTCTCTTCTCTTCATCATCGCACTCCAAAGCTTAAAGTGAAAGCCCTACACTTTATGCATAACAGCTCTCAGATATTCCACACACTCGTAGCTGATCATGTTTATTTTGCTGACTCACTGGTGTGTGTGTGTGTGTGTGTGTGTGTGTGTGTGTGTGTGTGTGTGTGTGTGTGTGTGTGTGTGTGTGTGTGCGCGCGCTGACTGTGATTGTTGTTTTGAATGAGGCTTCATAAGTGGGGGCTGTTTCTCATCCCATCTGCCATCTGTGCAGACGCTGTTACAGAGGCCCATGGGAAATGCAGTCTTGGAGGCTATCCCCTCCTCTGTGTCTAAAGGCTGCAGTCAGTCAACATGTCATTGTTGATCACAATCATAGAGGAAAAGGGAGAGAGGAATACATTGCCCTTTTTATTTCAACATCTCATCCTCCTTTTCTTTCCTCTTTTATAATTTTTTATCAAACTGGATAAGAGTTTTTTTTTTTAATAATGCCAACATTCATAAAAAAAAATTGACCAAGGACCCCAACTAATCCTTTTTGATTATTAATCATTTATCCGCTGATCTTATTGGGGATTGTTTTATTTGACTATATTGGTCCTGGTGAACTATTTATTTTTTAAAACAGAAAATAATATAAAGTCCAAAACTCCAAGTGTATGTCGATTCAATTCACAGAGCTTCTAAATCATAATATTCATACTGCTGGGTTGTCTGATTACATATCCAAAGCACTATTATTAGTGATTAATCACTTACAGAATTATTTAAATTCTCTCAAGTTTTCTGTGAAACTGCCATCCATTAATCAACTTTGGGGGGGGGGGTTTGTTTGGATATTATGCTGGAAATATTCTTGTCCCCCCCAACCACCATTGAGCCTTTCATATATTTTCAACTTAAGCTATGAAAAAACAAGATTAAGAAGTTTATCCTCTGAATCTGAGCTAGTGATAAAATTAACTGACACTCTTATCAATGCAGTTTTCCAGAAAATGAGGTCATGCAGAATACAGAATGTGGATTATTGAGTGTTTAGTGGCCAGTTTAGCCTTAGTGTAATCCATATCTTTGCAGAGATTTGCTATGGTCATCACTGGAGCACTAAACCCTCAACTGCTCATTGTGAAGCTGCGGGCAATAAAATTGCTCTGCCGGCCTGATAAGAAAGCACAATAGCATTCGGCTGCTGTCTCGCCCTCATTTTCTTTTTCGCTCCATCTCTCCTGTTCACTCTCACAAATGCACTCTTTCTTGTCACTGTTTTCCCTTCTGTGCAAGCCGCTTCCTCTTGCCCCTTTGCAGTTCACACCATTCACATTCACTCTTGTTTGTTTTTCTCTCATCATCTCCCTCTCTGGCTGCCTTTTTTTCCCCTCGCTCTCCTTCAATTTTGCTCTCCTGCACTCTGTTGAGCCCTCTTGGCGAAGCGTTAAGTGTATAATCTGTGATCTCATGTCTAGATGGGCCTCTCGTCTCCTCTCACTCTGCACACAAAGGGGCTGAATGGCCACGACTCACTCAGGGGACACAAATGAGTAATGACTCACACATGCACACACTCTCACACACATACCAAGTAAACACACACACACACACAGACGTCCGCACCTCTCCAGCACACTCCCGGGGGCTTTGAAGTTGCATATTGATGATGCCAGTTCCAAAGGCTCAATTGAATGTGCAGAGGCAGAAGAGGTGGCTATTGACCATCCACTCACCTCTCAGACCTGTCATCTCTCTGACAGCCATAATGAGCAACAGGTGCCTCTTTTGCCAGGTTTGGCCTTGATAGTTATCCAATATTCACCAGTCAGTCATAGTAATCAGCCAGCATAATCACTTGTTTGATGTGCCATCACAGCACTACATAATGGGCTGCGGTGGGTCTGTGAGAGATTGTTTTAGATTAAATAATAATTACTGAGGTGAATATTCACATTCAGTTAATGCTCGGAATAGCTGTGTTTAAGGGCTTAAATTGAGGTTATAAATTTAGAATTTTAATTAAAAGGATCTGTAAATGAACCAGAAACAAAAAAAAAATAACAATAAATAGGTGCTTATAAATTATTAAACAATGGTTAAAAAAAGATGCGTGGTAAAATAGTTGATCCATAGATAGCTATTGTCTCACTGTCATGTAGAGACTTTTTCTTGTAAAACTATGAATACGCACCGGTATAATAAGTCACATCTGAGTCATTTCAGAGTTGTAGCAACGTGTTTGTTGTGCCATTGTTATACCTTATGCTTAATTTATGCTACCGCGATTGTGTGCATTTGCAGAGTTTTTGTTTGTTTGTACGGTGGCCCTGAGAGGTCAAACGCACTGCAGACTAAGAAAACTGCAGCAAATAGGAAAACACTGCAAAAGCACGTAAAACACAAGAGGCTGAATAAAACACAATGGAAACAGAAAAACACTGCAAAAGCTCACAAAATACAAGGGAAGAGACTCAACAACTAATAGCAAACTAATAGCAAACATGTATCAGTAATGAACATTATCTGCATCTTTTTTTCCCTCACATCTGTCGTGTTTTGTGAACTTTTTTTTTTTTTCTACTTCCACTGTGTTTTGTGTGTTTTGTGTGCTTTTGCTGCATTTTCCTATTTGCTGGTGTTTTCTTAGGCTGCCGTGTATTTACCTACAGAGAGGGGTTTTCAACCAACACAAACATGCTCCTTTGCAGTCCTCCAAAATCTCGACTGCACGCTGCTCGATGTGGATGACACTGTGCATTAGTTGAATGCTGATTGGTTGACATGTGGGCTGGAACAGGGAAGGCAGTGATAGTAGAGATCACCAGGAATGAGAGAAGCATAAGAAAAACTAAACAAACAAAAAAAATTAAAGAACAATAGCTGCAGTGGACACTTTTCATTGTTTTTAACACTCTGTCTCACTGCAGTCTTTTTATGTTATAACTTTGCTCTTATCCTCAGCTGGTTGATGGACCAACAACAGCATAAGCAAGACTAATGCCACAGACCAGTTGTACTACATATTTTTGAACAGCAGGAACAGGGGTTTTAGCCAGAAAAATTCATAGCCCGAGGTTCGGACAACTGGGGTGGATGGGGGTCCACCTGGGTATTGGACAACCGCTTACTAGTGCTAATAGCTGTGGATGCTTGCTAGTTGTGGTGATAGCGATCAGTTCTGATAGCTAACCGGTGAAATTCTCAGCCCGGCGCTGCTCCGGGTGATCAACCACCGGCTAGACACCTGAGGTAGTCCGAAGCTGCCGACGGGTTGCCAACGGGCTGCCAACGAGCTCCCACCGCTGATTAATAATGCTACCATTACAGGTACACTTGAATAGAACATAAAGGTTCTGAAGGTTATTTTATGAATTGGCTTAATTGCCTTTGATTACTCAAAAGTTTCAGGTTGGCATTCGTGAAACCTTAAAAAGAGATGTTTTTGTTTTTGGCCTTCATTAGATACAGTACTGCAGAGAGAGTTGACAGGCAGGGAGAGTGGGAGAATGACACAGGAAATGGTTTGGTGTGGACTCAAAGCCACTTACTCACACCACAAAATTGCTAGAACCTCAGCTGGAACCTCTGATATCAGTGACGGGAGTGGCATATACAAGAAATACACAGATGATTTACAGATGCAGCCACAAATTTTCTCAGTAATGATTTGTCTCCACAAAAATAAACAAACCCATGCTATGCTTATATTTTTTACTATTATAAATGTTACGGTGTGGATCAGTTCTCAAAAGGCACCAAGAAATCTAGCTCTGTACTGGCACTGACTGCATATTGGTGAAACCAACTCAACCTTAGAATGATGCTGAGCAGTGACATTACCTGAGCAGTGACATTACCTGAGACAGACTCAAAAGCTTGTAGAGTCCAGAAAATGAGTAGATCATGGCCAAAAGCGTGACCCCAGATGATTGCTGTTAGGATAACAAAATGTTTTTTTTATTCCCAATTTAAGTTAGTTAGCCACTGATAATGACATTTATATTATTAAATGTCCCTTTAAGGCATGACGGTGTTGCACACAGCCAATATGAACGATACTAGGACCCAGACCATCATTCACATTATTACTTACAGCTTTTGAAACCATGACTTGTCTTAACTTGAAAACACCGATGACCCTTGGAGCTGCTCTGAATTATTTATGAGTAATGTTGCTGGTGAGAAAGGCTCAGCTGGACAGAGGGACTGTTTGTTTTACTGACCTCTTATGAGAGCTGGTTTTGGCTGGCTGAGGAGCCTGCCTATATAAGCTGTTTGTGGTGTGACCGTCCTGGCACTCGCCCCCACCCTCCCGAACCGCCCACCTCCCTGACACAGTACGAATGATGCCAAACTTAGTGCCAGCTCCCTTCGGGGTCTGAATGAGCAGTGCTGCAAGGCCGATTAGTATAGAATTAGAAACAGTAGAACGGGAAAAAAGGTAACACATAAGTGAGCAATTACAGATCTGGTACATTGCAGGAATAGCTGACTTTTATAATCACCTCAGTCACAGAGTGAAAGAGTGAGAAAGAGTGGTGTCTGGCAGACAGACACCTCTCAAGCCCATAAATACTCCACAATATGAGGAGATTACTCATCAGTCATAAGCCCTGTGGGAGATATTCAGCAGCAGTCTGAAATGTAAGAATATGTTTCAAGGTTGAACATAACATGCTCAATGATCTAAAGAGTGTACTTTTTACACTGTAGGCATATAACAAGTAGACTTCTGTTCATATGCACCAGCTCCAGCCTCCAATGTTTACCTGTCAAATGTGTCCCCCTCACCCCAACCTGGCTCACTCACTGTAGGAAATGTGTTGTCACTTCCTTAGCAACTGTTTAACTCTTGCTGGTTACTTTGCTCTCTTTTTGTGTGTTTTATATGTATGCATGCATATGAATGGAACATACAGCCCAGAATGGTATGCTTGGGAGGCAATCATTGCTGTAATGAAGCCAACACAAACATCTTTTACCAGTTGCCAGGCAGACAGTGAGGTCAGCGCTCACATTGCCTCAGAGAAGAGAGTGGATGGCACTGCCATGCCCCTTTATCCTGATGCATGAGGACCAATGTGGGTCCCTCCCTGTGTGCATTTATGTGTACTTTATCCACAAGTGTGGGTAGTTAAGGCCTGTTGTGCACGCTCTTTTGTCATTATGGGCGGGAACTGACATTGTGGACACGCAGACTGGGGTGAAAAGAAAGATCGAAGGTTATGACTGTTTATGCAAAAGAATCATGTTCCCTCATAAAGCTAATTAGGATTCTTTTGTTGGTGTGCATGATGGCAGCGGTGATGGTACTTGAGTGCGCTCGAGTGTGCTCAGGCTGTTTGTGATGAGCCTTATTGCTATTTAGGCAGCGTGTTTATTTATATATCAATTAAAAACCCCATTCCAGCAAATAATGGGTTCAAGCATCTATCACTTTTATTGAAGTCACATGAAATGGAGAACATTAATTTTGATGGGAACATTTTTATATTGAAGAATATTTCCTACCAGTCTTTCTCAGTCTGACTGTCCTTCCTCTTTTTTTTTTCCATTATGTTTTTAGGTCCGGGCAGTTTTTGGCAGCATCATTCAGGTTTTTTTTTTCCACATGTTGCTTCTGGTAGAGCTGAGATAATAATTATTCACACACTTCTATTTCTCCCACTGCATTTTCTACACTTGCACATCATCTTCTTCTTTTTATTCCTCTGTATTGTTTGTCCCGAGACTCGATTCGTTGCAGTCGTTTGCATCACCCCTCTCATCTTGGTGTGATCTTCCTTACACGGGTGGGAAGTGTATGCTGAGCAAGATTCTTGTGCTGTACATCTGTAGATTTGGCCTCGGGATGTATGTGTTTCTCTGTTCAAGTTGCCGTGTATCCGTGAGCAAGTTTCTGCAAAAAGGAATAATTACTCTGTCTCCCCTTAAGCTTCTATTATGTGGTATATTGAGCATCTTCAGATGGGCAGGTTGTATGGATGCAATACAACACAGTGGTCCCCAGTGAGTTCTATAATTGGAAACCTCAGAGGAGAGGGGAAAATTCAATGTGGGATGAGTTAATTCTTCCCCTTTTTATTCCATACCTCATTCAGGGGTCCACTCTAATCTATGTGTTCACAGAGTGCAGTGGATCAATTCTTATCACTGAAAGAAGGGGAGGAGAGACAGAAGGAAGAATGAGAAAAAGCAATGAGAGGCAGTTGGTTTTGAAGAACTGAAAGAAGTGTAGGTTTGTAACCTGAAAAGGAAAGAAAAAGAACCATGACTGATAAGGTCTAACCTTCAGTCTCATAGGTCTGTGAGCCAGAGACCCAGTCTGTCGATGGGGCGGCACGTAACGAATGGTGGTATTACTAATGATTGCTGCAGCTAATGTTCTTTTTTTTTTAATTTCAATATTATAAATGGCAGCATCATTTTTCTTTAAAGTGAGATCAAAGCCAGGTCTGCAGGAGCTCCAATAACAAATGGGTTACATTCTAGTTTATTGTTTGATGTTTGTTTGAAATTTCTTTACAAGTTTTTATATACATATTTTTTTGGCATATTTAGATACTTTTTCAAGATTCAACTATTATTTTTCCCCCAATAACAGTCAAAGAACTGAACCAGAGACTTTGCAGTTATGTGGTTATGTGCTGTAACTATTGGCTACTGAAGTGTACTTGCTCAAATTTACTTTAGGTAGCAAAAAATATGTGCACAAATAAATGATGACAGCAGCGTGTCCTTTGTTCCATTCCCCAGCAGCTGGCCTTTTACTACATGTCACTCCCCTACTCTCTATCCACACATTTCCCCTGTCTGTCTTAAAGTTTGCTATAGTGGTGTGTTTATTGGTATTCCAGCACAGAGTGTGCTTACAGACACAGAGAGTGGGTCTGGGAAGCCGACCCACGGGTGCCTGGTATGACATTTATAAAGGTAGGAAAATAAGGTGACATAATCAAAGAGTCAAACATAGTAAGGTGGGAAACTATCTTCAAACATTACTTGATTAGCAAAGTTGCTTCTAATTTCAAATGCTCTGATTACAATTTTCTTGGCTGATTCTGATTTCCAGTTTTTGTGTGTGTGTGTGTGAGAGAGAGAGAGAGAGAGAGAGAGAGACCCACGGGTACCAATTTTTGCCACCCGTTGTGTCCAAACTTTTGACTGGCACTGTACAGTATTTTTATAAAGTCACCTTTGTGACGTGTTAAGGTCAATGCCCTGATGTCTAAATATGCACTTATATCTAATGGGTTCCTTCTGTGCTCAAACTTGAGCTCTCCACCAAGTTTCCCAGTTTCATGCAGCTTGCCCTGCAGTTTTCACATAACCTTGCGGACAGAAAAGACGTGCTCCACTGAGGCCAATGTCCTAGCTCTCTGCTTTAAAGAAAGTGATTGGGATCCATACCAAAAATTAATGGGCTCTTCATTTAGAGATGCCCCACCTCTCAACCTTGTAATCCTGTTGACAACTTCTCCTTCAGATAACAGGACATTGACCTTTTTTGATTTTGATTTTTTTCTTTTTTTTTTACTCATACCGAGGCTCAGGATAGCTTTAGCATTAGACACTTTTCCTTTGTGACCATCTTTAATATATCTGCGTTGAGTTGGGTGAGGGCGATTTACGCATCTGATTAGTTCTTTGTTACAAATGACCGTCTTCACTCACAGTGAGGAGGTTTCATGATAATAACATGTTAGCATATGACTGTGACTGTATGTGTAAATGTTTGCTTGCGCCTCTGTGTGTGTTGCTGACGCATGAATTGGACTCGCTCGTAATCGGACACATACAGTATGTGGCTGACTGGCCGACCACCGGTCAGGGCCGAGAATGCTGGAAATCAGTTGAGTCTGGTCTGTGGCCGGTCGATTGGTGCATCTCTGCATTAAATATTCAAACCCAGCAGAACTTTGATATTGAATAACGTCTAATCAACGTTGTGGACGTAAGACCAACTTAGTTGTCTTTGTTAGAGCAAAAGCTCTAACAAAGCTTGTGTTCAAGAACTGTTTTCTACTGTATCTTATTTGATTATAATAAAACTAAATAAGCAAAACATTTTCAACAGTAACATTGAGAAGACAGAAAAAAAGCACTCAAGTGGTGACTCTAATTTGCATGCCAGACTTCGGCTTAGCCTACTTTTTTTTTTTTAAATATTCCATTGAGCTAATTGACTTGTTGTGCAATCCCTGTGATGCCTGTCCCTGATCCCAGAGACAGAGAAGTGATGTTTGTAACAGGCTGATGGGTTAATTTACTATGTAACAAATAGGATCAAAAAAATTATTATTTATATTCTTAAAAAACAGGCTCTGAAATACTAGTCTTTGTACATGGAGAAAATCTTGTGTGGCAATCTTTTCACAACTATGTACTAACCAAATTAGTTGTCATTATATAAAAAAATATCAAAGGCCCTTCATCGCAATAAACTGATCTACACTTATAACTTCCAGAGAACTTCTGGACAGGTAGCAACTGGAGGTGTATTCTTTATCATTGAATTCATATACAGTATCATTTACTCTTGCCAGGAAGATTGTGGCTCTTAGTAGAAAGCAGTGCTGGACTCAATGAAATGAATCTGAAATGTCTTATGAGGTGTACTGGATTCAGTGAAGATGCTGTTTAACTGCTGCTGAATACAGTTTTGTTGGTTCATCAGGTGAATGTGAATCTGCATTTCTTTAAAAGTTTCAGTTGGAAATGAAACGCATGTAAAGCTTTTTTTTTCCTAACTGTGATTTAAACACAACACAGTTTTGTAAATTGTTATGTGATCATCTCTTTAAGATGCCAAGTGTGCTCAGAGTATAACTTTGCATTCCCTGCTGAGCTTGTAATAGTTTTGCTTAATGGTCGTTTAACCACATGCACAATGGATTATTGAGAATAAACCCTTTATTGAACAGCACCAGCATTATCTGCATCCTCCCTCTTCTTACTGCAGACAGCCCCGCTCCCCTCTTTTAATCACATTGTGAAACATACTGACTCTCCTTGATTTATCGATTAGCTTTTGTTTTCTCTCTTGCTGTGTAAACACCACAATAGTCATAATGTTTATCCTGTTTGCTGTCTTGCTAGCTTCTCATAATCTATTGCATGTTTCTCTTCCATCTGATTTAATAACCTCAGTGGTGTTCTCTTAGCTTGCTGGTTGCTATGGCTACCGTTTCCTGGATAGTGTAGCGTGCTGAGGATGAACTGTGTGGGTATGGCTGTGTTCATGTGGTGCGTTAGTTAATGTGCTCGCGTGTTGCTGATGTACTTACACAAGTAATTATAGTTGCCAGCCATTAAGAGACCGAAAACCATTTGTGTTCAGTTTTCAAAGTGTGGCATCCTCAGACTCCTTAGAGAGGAGAGGGAGAGACATGTGCGTACCTGTTCATCTGGTGTTGCGTGTCTGAGGTGGTAGAGCGGGCCACATTCATGCCTGCTGTATTTCAAGAGTGATTGTAGTTCACAGAGTGGAGTTGTGTTTTCCTCACATTAGTGAGGAGCAGAAGAGGAGGGTTGTGTGTGTGCCCACATGAAGGACGTTTATTTGTTGCAGCATATGAGGCCCCGGGCAGAAAAGATGCTTTTTTCAGCCACAATCAGCATCCATCAGAAGACAGGCTTACCTCTCCTTCAGACATAAGGTTAAATGCTTCACTAAATCATTCACGCTTCTTGTTCTCTCTCTCTCTCCACCCTCCCCCTTCTTCCTCCCCTCCAATACATCCTCTACCTCTGTTCCCTTCCTCCCAAACCATACCCTTCCTCTCCTTCCCCCTTCTTCAGCTGGTGGGCGGCGAGTTTGACTTGGAGATGAACTTCATCATCCAGGAGGCAGAGAGCATCGGCTGCATGGTCGAGTTGCTTTCCCACTGCGAGGTGACGTGCCAGGCTGAGATCTGGAGCATGTTCACAGCAATACTGCGCAAGAGTGTGCGCAACCTGCAGACCAGCACCGAGGTCGGCCTCATCCAGCAGGTGTTGCTGAAGATGAGCACTGTGGACGACATGATCGCAGGTGAGCAATGGATATATAGGGATAACTGGATGTGTCATTGGTATCAGCATACTGAATATTGGGATACGGTCTACTCAGGAACTCCAAGACAAATAATTTCCACTTTGCACATCGAAAAAATAACATGGTGTGTAATTTTGGCAGTTTTTTAATCAAGATTGGAATCATTAATTTGGGCAACCTGTAAAATGAGAATGCAATATAATCATAACTTTACAACTTAACTCCTCTAAAACTTTACTTATTAATTTGAGTTTGGCTGTTTTGAATGTTCTGTTCTTTCACCGTCATCCTCTTCTGCAGTTCTGGACTGTTTTTAGATCTCTCCCTGAATGCGTTTTTCTGGTGGAAGAGTCTGCAGTGTCCAAGTATAAACATGTTACTTCTGTCACTTTTTCACAGGGTTTGGCACTGTGAATTCATCCCCCAGTATCAAACCATCAACATATAACTTTTGCATTCTGTGGGGTCTGAGGACACGGACAACTGGGTCACCGTGCCATTGTGCACCTGAAAGGTTTTAGACGTGATGGTAACACAGTTGTCACTCAACACCAGGCCTGCTCTTTGAATCTGTCTCCTTGCAACTTCATTAATTTTCCCCCAAAATGGAATTCAGATTGAAGGTCACCATTTTGAGACAGTGGAGGTGATCCAGCATACATTGCAGAAACACAAGAGCAATTAGTCAGAACGGGACTTCCAAAGAGCTTTCATAAAGCACTGGAAGTGGCCCAGGGGTAGACTATGAGATGACCTTTAAGGGGAGATCAGCCAAATTTATATAAAGAAAGACTTCTGCTTTCTATGGCCAAAGATGCACAACTTACTGGTTGCACCTTGTATATGATGATGGCATTGCTGCCCAGCTATAAGACAGAATCACACTAACACACTTAAGTATAGCTTATTGATTCTCATTTATTGTTAGTTATTATTAATATTAATATAATGCTATTTTAATGATGAATCAAAAATACAGTAGATCTTCAATCACATTTTATTGTCGTGCTGTCATTGCTGAAGTCATCACTTGTGGGCTAAAGCTGCCCACGGGGACTGTCTTTTGATTATTTAACAAACTCATTGGTTACCACTAGCTTTGACACTTAGTACCATGTGTTTTGTGTTCAGTTGCAGTGGCACAAACACACCTTCAGTAAATGCATTCTTAGAGCTATTCTCCATCCTCTTTTCAGACCAGTAGTGTTATGTGTATATGTACCTTCACAATGACTGCTTGCATGTGAAGTATTAAGGGGACATGTGCAAAATGTAATGACAGAAAATACACTCCACCTGAAGGGAAGAAGTGGGATGTACGTGTATGAAGGAGCAAGCTAAAAATAAGATATCTTACCATTTTGCAGCTGCTTTTTTTGTATTTATTCTTTTGGATTGCATGCTTGGTGTAAAACTTTACTGATACTGAAAAATAAGTAAAAGCCAGATTAGAAGAGCACTTGGAGAGGAGACTCTCTGCTAAGGTCAATGCCTTGATGTCTAAATATGCACTTATATCTAATGGGTTCCTTCTGTGCTCAAACTCGAGCTCTCCACCAAGTTTCCAAGTTTCATGCCATTTGTCTTGCAGTTTTTGCATAACCTTGCTGACAGAAAAGACGTCCTCCACTAAGGCCAATGTCCTAGCTCTCTGCTTTAAAGAAAGTGATTGGGATCCATACCAAAAATTAATGGGCTCTTCATTTAGAGATTCCCCACCTCTCAACCTTGTAATCCTGTTGACAAAGCAGCAACCAGGTCTGAAAACATGCCTCCACCTTGACAGATGAAGCGCAGGTGTTTTTTCCTTTTATCAAAACCTATTCCGTGTGTCCATGTGGGTTTGCCCTGCAGTGAAACATCCATAAAACCCTCCAGTGGAGCAAAAGCAAAATAACAACCTCGGTATGTTTCTGGGTGTGCTGCCATTTGTTCAAAGGGCATGATTGCAAAATAACACATCCACATTCCTCTCTTTACATGATCGTATTGACCTTGACTTCCCTTTAATGATGCCTCGGCGTGCATGTCTTTTGCTCCCCTCCCCCCAAGTGTCCTCTCTGCCCTAGCTACCGCCGCAGGATGATGTGTTTTATAACTTCTTTGACTTATTACTGCTCACTACAGCAGAGTATACGCCACTTAAATCAATTTAATGCTGATTCTCACAGAGTCCCTTTCTGAAATGTGAGTCTAACACTTTTCTAAAACTATGTAAAATGACCTACATGGATTGATCGCACCAAAAACAGAGCTTAGGGCTTTTGAATCTAGGACATTGTGTATTGCATTTTCCTCTCATACCAAGCACCTCAGTGAGCTAGCCCTTTCTTTTATTCCCTGTCGCTAGGCTTTGGCTAATGAAATATTGTGGGAAGACTCTATTCATATCTAGCAGGCCTAATGGGAAAGAAGGGCCTTTCTAAGCATATTGCCCCCCTCTAAGAGAGCTGTGCTGTCTCTCTGCTATATCCACACTGATCTGTTGTGGTTGTGTAAAGTGAAAGTCAATGAAGCAGGAAGGTCATTTGAGCTAAACAAAAGCCTCAATGTGGTATTTAATTATATGCTTGAATATTGAGAGGGAATTGTATTTAAAGCCTTGTTTTTGTCGTTTAATGTCATGTAGCCATTAAACAAAAGCCCTTCCGCAGCGCTCCAGAGGCAGATGACAGATTGCCACTACTGTCTATTAAAATGTGAACAAATTAAAGGAATAGATTGCCATTTTGATAAATACGGCTATTTGTTTTCTTGCTGAAAGCATTTTAATACTATTCTGTATGTAGTTTTTGTACTATTAGCAATTAAATATAGTTGTGGTCAGAAGTTTACACCCACTCATCATGGGCATGAATGTCAGGGTAATTGGACCTTTAATGATTTCTTTGAACTGTTCTTTTTCCAGGGTGGAATGATTGTAAAGCATACATCTTTAATGACTTCAAAAACAACAACAATTGTTTGAATTTATTTGGGATTTTCTCTAATCCACACAGGGTCAAAATTATACAGTCAAACTCAAATATATACGTACATTCATTTAAATCTTTTAATTAGTGGAACTGAAGGTTCTACAATGTCTTTTAACTTGACAAAGCCAAAGCCTATTAACTTCTTGTTCATGATCATGACAGTTGGTAGTTTCCCTCTGCCAGCATAAAAAGAATTTGTTCGACAGCACTCATTGGAGTGACCAATACTCAGAACAATGGTAAAGTCCAAGGAGCTCAGTGAAGATCTAAGAAGGAGAATTGTAGATTTACACAAGTTGGGAAGGAGTCTCTGAGCCATTTCTAATAACTGCAGATTCAAAGATCATCAGTTTAAACAACTGTAAATAAGTACAGTTTATTCAAATCTGTCACCACATTGATGAGGTCTGAAAGACGATGCAAACTGTCAGCATCAGATGAGAGGAAATTGGTTATAATGTTCAGGAGCAATCCAGAAATCACCATGAACTGGACACTGCTGGAACACCAGTGTCACCGTCCACAGTGAAGTGAGTTTTAGATCACCATGGACTGTAAGGGTGCTGACCAAGAAGGAAGCCCCTGCTCCAAAATCAACACCTTCAAGCTCACCTGAAATTTATTTATATCAAAGATTGAGTTATTTGGCTACAATGACAAGAGGTATGTTTGGAGGAGAAAAGGTGAAGGAAGCCTAAGAATACTGTGGTAGCATCATGTTCTGGGGATGTTTTGCTGCCAGTAGTATTCAGTCTATTATGTGCCACATCCACTGTTGCATAATAATAAATTGAATACATTCAAATTTGTTCCAGAGTTTCAGAGCAACAGCTGCAAAGGCCCGATCACCTCTGTGTTTTAATGTTGACCTCGGGAGCATTTGCTCAGCAGACCTCAGTGATCAAGTGGGAGTATGCAGGCTTAAAAGATCAGAGAGGTAGGGAGCCGCTAACCCATGCAACGCCTTAAAAACAAATAGTAAAACCTTGAAATCAATTTTAAAACTGACTTGCAACCAGTGTAGGGACGCTAATATGGGGGATATGTGGTCTCGTTTACGAGTGCTGGTTAGTAATCGTGCTGCTGCGTTTTGGATCAGTTGTAGTCGACGGAGTAGCATCAGATTGATACCTGAACAGAGACTATTACAGTAGTCAGCTTCACCTCAGATGAATAGCTAGATAGTTGGACATAATTGGGTGTTCCATTGGGACAATGATCCCAAAGACACATCACAACTGATTTTGGAATGGATAAAGAAGGCTAACATTAAGCTTCTGGAATGGCCTTCCCACAGCCCCAACCTCAGCCCTATTGAAAATTTGTCTACTATACTTAAAAGCTGGGTCTGTGCAAAGAAACCAACCAAATTAAATGAACTCTACCAATTTTACCAAGAAGAGTGGTCAAATATCCAGCTAGAAATATGACAGAAGGTTGTTGATGGCTACCAAAAACTTTCTATGGGACAGTTAACCAAATATTAGCAGGGGTGTATGTGTATGAGCCTGTATGTATACTTTTGAGCCTGTGTGGATTAGAGACGATCCAAAATAAATTCAAATTTGTGCACCCAAATTCTTGTTTTTTAAAGTCATGAAAGATGTATGCTGTACAATCCACCCTGGAAAAGAACAGTTCAAATAAATCATTAAAAGTCCAAAATTACCATTAAATTCATGGGTGGATGTAAACTTCTGACCACAACTGTATATGTGAATCATAAACAAGCCTGTCATAGCTGACAATATACATATTTACTTCCTCAGTTGTTTGACTTGTATTACCTGGTATATTAAAATCAATATGTACTAATGGAGCGTTATATTACATTGTCATTTGTACACTGACCGTATTAAGCAGTGCTGTGTAAAGCAGCTCTGCTTGCGATTCGAGGTTATGCATGTTTTGTTTACATGGCAGTTGCTCTGAGTACTTGGATGAAGCACTGCTGATTTTGACTGGTCTGAATAATAAATTGCTCAACTGACAGTATAAAAAACTGTCTGTGTCTTATGCCCTCACCATATTTTATCAGAAATGTCAGTAAAGACCTTGCAAATGCTGGCTCAAACATAACTCATACGAGCATGCACATTCATGATGTCTATTCTCTGCTGTCTTTTACTTAATTTCTGTCTCTGTGTGTGTGTATGTGCGTGTGTTTGTTTTTTTTTCTGGTCAGACCTCCTGGTGGACATGTTGGGAGTCATGGCCAGCTACAGCATCACAGTCAAGGAGTTGAAGCTGCTCTTTAGTATGCTGAGGGGAGAAAACGGCATCTGGGTAAGTTGTTGGTGACTTTAAAAAAAATCACAAGGAAGTGATTAGAATTTTAGATTGTGGATACGTCTCCTTAGGATCTGTCATCATTTCCACGACTCCCATTCATTGTCTATATAAGCAGGAGTGCAGTGTTGAGGTCTGGGCGTCTTTATTCAAATCAAGGGCATCCGGCACAACTCAAAGCCTCTATAAACTCAAAACTAGCTGTTGTCAATCTAAAATAAAGAGCTACAGCAACTGCAGGGTTTAAAAGCAGAAGCACATTTTGTTATACTAAAGCTACTTCGGGCTGCTCCCTTATTTCCCAAGGGGTCGCTGCAGTGGATGGATCCGCGTGTTTGATTTGGCACAGATGTCAGATACCCTTCCCAACACAACCCTCCCACTTATCCTGGCTCGGGACCAGCACTAGAAGCAACTAGCTTGTGACCCCCTGAGGCTGGGTTTGTGTCTCCTCCTGGTCATGAAGCAGAGATCTTTTGTGTGTAAGGCAAATGTGTTAACCACTGCACCAATGTAAGAGAGCTTATTTACAAATGAGCTGCCGTTTTGGTTTGTTCATCCAGTATGATGCACATTATGGTTCACGTGGTTGTAGGAGGCTGTAGAGAGTAAAATCACTCATCTAATTTCTGGTGAGTTCTCCAGCAGGTGTCCAATGCCAGGAAGCAGCGTGACACCTACCGTTAGCTATGGGCTAAGACACAAGCACTTATTGGTTCTTTAGAGTTTAATAAATATTAACACTGCAAAAAATACTTCTTTGTTTCATATTGTGAGCATTTCTGACATGGTATACCTCAGAGGAAGTCCATTAAATCCAATGGCAGAAGGAGCTTCAATTGAAAACCCTTTGTTTGCTCAGGTGGCAGCAAACCAAAATGCATTAGAAAATCCCCAAATTATTGAAATTTCATCTGTTCTGAGAGGAGCTGGTGTTCATGATTGCATTGAATATCTTTCTTCATCTCTAATTTTCTCTACTAACCCACTGATGATTATTGGGACCTTATACACTTGGATATGTTTGAACATTTGTTTGATTTTTTTTTTTAGTGATTTGCTGCTAAATTAGTGATTTCACAGTTTTTGATTTAGTGGTATCCACTTGCATACCACTTATTTCAAAAAATAAATGCCTGCTATATTAACTATACAGCATGAGTTTGTTTGCATGTCATTAGTCTAGATGTCACTTAATGAGATGTCTGTGCTAATAGACTAGAATAATGCAGGGTGGGTGTGTGAGTCCATGTTACGATTGATCTGTTTGTTAAGACAAGGTTGATTTAGCTTATTTTTTTTTTGCTTGTAATTGATTTTATTAGTGTAACAGAGGATTGATTGTGTTTTGTTAGCATAATAGAAGCATGGTGGGGAAAAAAGTGACAGTGAAAGCCTAATCAGGTGTGAAGGTGAAGCAGCCAGCACGGTCCAGTAGTGTCACATTCTGTATACAAATCATCTTTTTTATTTACTTACCACTGAGCGGCTCCATGGGACCGAATTCTTTGTTCAGGGTTTATTCTTCTTTACTTCTCCTTACCTCGAACTTTCTTTACCCTTGCGCAGCGGGCCAAATAAACCTCTGTTATCATATACTGCCAATTTGGCATTTTGTTGTCAGTGAATTGCCTTTGCAGGCAATTGGAAGAGAGTTTGATTAATAGATTTCCTCTTTTATTGAAACACCAACAAGAACCTCTTTTGCACTTGGTTGCTTCAGGCTTTTAAGCTGAAATCACATATGCTGTTTATTGTCGAATTTCTGCTTAAATTGGCGTCTGCTGTTGCTGATTCATGCTTACTTTTAAAGCTACAAATGCCAGTACCTAAAAATGAGATTAATTCAGGAGCTTAGATTTCAGAGTGCTTAGTGCAATCTCAGCTTACATTGCTTCTTGTTGTAAGCTTAACTGCTCCCTTTAGTTTGCTCATTGGCCCACCTTCTAGTCAGATGGTTTAGCTGACTTAGAGCGGATGTTTTAAAACTGTACTGTGGAGATTAACAAGGGTTTTATGAGTCTAAACCTTCTCCTCTGACATCCTTACTGTCTATAGTTTTAGCAAGGTTCACAGAGTGTGTGATGACTTTGTGTCTGTTACCTTATGCTGTATATCTTTGCCACTTCTCTTCAGTCCCCCTTCTAGTAATGCTCCAGGACAACTGCCATCAACAACCTCTGGTCACTGATCAGTGGTCCACTGCTCTCTCTCAGTGCCTTCTCTGTCCAATATCTATCACTAACCCTTCCACCTACTGCTTTTCCTGTATTTTCTGATTCCTCCTCCCCCAGCAGCCCTCTCCAGAGACAGATCGCTTAAGGGTTGCCATGGTATTGATGAGGTGTTGTCAGGGGAGGACAGAGGTGATTGAAGAGTTATTGATCCAGCTGGGTTGTGGTAGAGATGTGATGTCACACCATGTTTTTTTTAACAGTCTCACTCTCCCCTGATAGCCCTGTGCCCCTGATAGGCAGCATCTGTCACTTAATAATGGCAATCACTTTTGTCTCCTCTCCTCTCCTCTCCTCTCCTCTCCTCTCCTCTCCTCTCCTCTCCTCTCCTCTCCTCTCCTCTCCTCATCTCATGCTGGGAATGTGAGTGTGAGCAAGTGCGTGAAGGTGGTTGGTGAGTGTGTGGAGTTTGTGGTTCAGATGATTTCATCTGTCACCTTTTACTATTCTTCGTACAGTTTCCTCTAAAGGATGGTAGGAATAGTGCAATTCATAACAGGTTAATTGTGTGTGTTAAACTTTTGAACGGGGGATTGTTTTACCTCATGGCATCCCTCCCTGGGGAGGGCTCACCTCCCCCGTCGATTTGGCATGGAGTCAGAGTTGTCGCAGAGTTGCTCTGAGTTACACTGTCAAACAGGCTCTGTTGGCAATTGGGAAACAGATCTGATGTGTCATTTGAAATCAAATACGAGAACATGTTTTACACTTAAGTTCTGGCAGCATGAAGTGCTTCGAGTGTGGTAATGTTGGGCATAAATGCTCATCATGCCCACACAATGAAAAGGCAGTGGAGAGTAGCTCGTGTACACAACAGCTGACAGGTAACGCTGTCAGTGACAATCTACTTGTGACTCCACGGACGGGGGAGGGCCAGCAAACTGCAGGCTGAAACAAGCAGCAATGTAACAGCTACTACTGAAAACAGTAGTAGTGGATGTAATAAAAATGATAATGATAAACAGGATGTAGATGACCATAGAAACAATAAACAAAAGGTTGAAAGGAGCGATACTGCTGTAGGAGAGGCAGCAGGCCGAGGTTCATTGGCACAGAGTGAAAATGATAGTGAATAGGAATGAGTGGTGGATGACGACACACTCCCAATTTTCAGACATTGTGTCACAAGATGATGAACAGTATTACTCATTAAAAGAGATGATGATGATTTTCTGGATGATACATTTGATAGACTCAATGTTGAAATTAAGATATGATAAATCTTTATTTGCCATTTGTACACACACTCTGGGCCTGGTTACGAAGTAGGAATTATTGTACAGAGCTTAGAGTCAAAGTCAAATAAATACAAATATATATGTATACAAATATAAAACAAAGTGCACACTGAGGTAAAGTAAAGGCAAAAGTCAAGTAATGACAGACTTTTTCCCTGATGTAGACCGGTTCATAAACGCTGTACTGAAAAAGAAGTGTGGTAGGTTATGAGGAGCTCAGTAAACAGGAAAGATTTTGGTTGAAAAAAAGATACAGACCAAACTAAAATGGGAAAAGAGGGGAAAAGCACAATTTTAAAACATGGGCGGTGCATGAAAATGTGTCTTTCTCTCTGAAGTGGCTGATTACTCTGTCTCTTCTCTTTCTCCTATTCCTGTGTGGAGAAGCATATTAGGCAACGTTGTCTGCTATCTAGTATGTTGTTTGCTCTTGTGTGCTCATGAACCAGTTTAACTGGGATAACCTTTGCTACAGATGCCAACATATCAGTTAATCTGTCTGCCTATGCTGATGATGTAACTGTGTTTATTGCTAATCAAAATTATATTCACACATTACAGCAATAGCTGTCACGCTATGAGCATGCAACCTTTGCATTAGTTAACTGACAAAAGAGTGAAGGGTTACGGTACTTTTAAGAGAGTGGAAAAGCAAACAGCACCCATTATTTCCTGACAAAGCTGGTAGGGTTAAGATCAGGTGGGCAGTGGAAAAAAGGTCATTGTGTATCCTGAGGAAGCTGGTGGAGGAAGTGGTTGTTGCCCTTCTTGGTTTCTTTCGGCAAGCATTAGCTTAGTCAGTTACAGTAGTTTGGACTACTTTTCCACCATTGTGCATCAGTGCTGCTGCTGAAGAAGAAGAAGAAGATGGGGCTCTTCTATCTTTTAGAACACCAGAGATGACAGATCTTCAGTGGAGGGTGGTGCATGGGGCTGTGTCCACAAACAGAAATGTGACACAAAGGGTAAAAGGTCACTGTGTGTTTTGTCAAGCTGCGGAGACCCTGTAACATTTGTGGGTTGATGTCCTAGGCTAGTTCCTGTCCTTATGTTACAGCAAGAGTGGTTGGCTGGGTATGGACAGGTGTTTGATAACCGTTTTTATCAATGGCCCCAAGTAAAGTGCAACACAGCGGAAGCATACCTGTCTTGTCAGTTTTATTATAGGTCATGCAAAAATGGGAATCTGGTTACCAGGAAAAACAAAATGAAAGTAACTGGGTCTACAGATGTTCAAGTGTCTATCTGCTTGTATCAAAATAGAGTTTACCTGCTATAAAATGGTGGCAGACTTGGATCATTTCATCTCTGTGTACAGTGAACAATGACTTGGTTGTTCTCAGTTTCTGAAAATTTGTACATTGGTTTTCTGTGTGGTTGTAAATATGTGCATTAATTTTTCTTTGTATGACTGTAAATAAAGAATTGATTAATTTGTTAAAACTCTCCTCTCCTCTCCTCTCCTCTCCTCTCCTC
>JASGAU010410527.1:0-14454 GCA_030220045.1 Australoheros facetus | reverse complement strand
TATATATATGGCGTGCGCAGTATTAATGGTTTGTTAAATGCATCACATGTCTTGTGCCTGGTGTAGAACACCCACAATGATAATCTTTGTCTCTTCAGGTGATGAAAACCCGTATGACACTGAGGAAAACCGGACAGTACTCGGGAATGTTTGACTGTGCCAAGAAAGTCCTGAAGAAGGAGGGAGTGAAGGCATTTTACAAGGGCTACATTC
Source organism: Australoheros facetus (assembly GCA_030220045.1). NCBI lineage: Eukaryota > Metazoa > Chordata > Actinopteri > Cichliformes > Cichlidae > Australoheros > Australoheros facetus. The sequence goes on along the minus strand of JASGAU010410527.1, from coordinate 14,241 downwards.
CCAATATTCTGGGCATCATCCCCTACGCTGGGATAGATCTGGCAGTGTATGAGGTACATACTGATGAATCCTTCTTATCTGGAAAAATGCAGGTTCAGTAGTAGTGTTACATACAACACTACACTCTCATAGTAAACTCAGTTTTCCTCTGTTTAAGCATAATTTGCACACTGACTTTGCTAACTATGATACAACAAACCCTCAGCTCATACTCAAACCTGCCTTTTTCTTACCAGAGCTTGAAGAACCTCTGGTTGTCCCGCTATGCCAAAGACACTGCCAATCCAGGGATTCTGGTGCTGCTGGGCTGCGGTACCATTTCCAGCACCTGTGGGCAGCTGGCCAGCTATCCCCTGGCTCTGATTCGAACCCGCATGCAAGCACAAGGTACGGTGAACCAAACCCCATTAAAGACCCACTCATTTATTTAAATGCTGGCATTTAACTTGTGGTCCCAGAATGTTATCCAGAGGTTACAAAGTGCTTCACATGGAAATAAAAGATAAGAAAGCAGTAAACTAGAAGTGGCGGTTAAAGAAAAGTATTAAAGCAAGAGAATTATATTAAAACTGGAGAATGATGGACTTCATATTATTTGGAAGCGGCCTTATAACTCTTCCCAGACTGATGGGCAGCAACAGCTGCTTCTTTAAGCACACTGCTGACATTTCTCCTCCTTGGCATTGTGTTAACACACACCTGAATCCTCCAGACCAACAAACTACCAGAACCTCTTCTTTTATAGAGGTGCTCACACTCGCTGATGATCAGTTAGTCAAGTGTATTTAATTAGCAGCACCTGGCTGCTGCTTATCCTCCTAATTCCTGTGGAAGGCTGCGCTTAGTTTTTCACACATTGCTTCGGCACTTTGCTGAATATTTGTTAAATAAATAACACAGTGCAATATGTCATGTGTTGCTGCTCATCTGAGGTTGTATTTCAATCATTTAAAGACCAGATGATTTGTTCTAATGTCCTGATATGTAAAACAATACATAAAGATCAAAGATGGTGGGCTTTCTTTCTCACAACTGAAACTGTAAAAATGTGTGTTAGGTATTAAAAGTGTTTTTTAATACAGATTTTTATACTTTCATATAAAATATGCTCTATTGATAATGGTTTCTATATTTTACTTGCAATCCAAAAGAGTAACCATGTAACTACACTACAGTCAAGTGACTTTTTTTTGTCTCAAGTCCAATGAGGTATAATTTAAGTCAAACAGAAGTACTTCAAAACTGTCCTACAGTGCAGTTAAATTACCTCATAACAATGGCTGTGATTGTGTACACTTTAAACATGACATCTTTTCCTTCAATTGTCTGACTTTAACTTTTTCCTCAGCTTCTCTTGAGGGCTCAGAGCAGCTGCCAATGAGCGTGATGGTAAAGAAGATTGTGGAAAAGGAGGGCTTCTTTGGACTTTACCGTGGCATCCTGCCCAATTTCATGAAAGTCATACCGGCTGTCAGCATCAGCTACGTGGTGTATGAGTACATGCGGTCCGGACTGGGTATTCAGAAGTAGTCAGCAGAGTTCTCTGTGGCTGCATGTGTTCATGAGTGGAAGAAGAGATGAAACTTTTTTTTTTTTTTTTTTTTAAATTTCAAAACACTCCCCCTTTTTTGTATGGTCTTTACCATTGTTTACCTGTAGTCCACCAAAGTCTGGACTCAAACAGCTGCAGATGGAACCTTTGCAGATGTGATCGCAGGCCTTTGCTCATACAAACCCACTACTGTTAAAGTGTTTAGAAAATCCTGTACTGCTAATGCAGGGCTGACAGTAAGATCGCTACAAAGTTTCCAAATGTTGGCTGTGTTTACTATGCACTCCTAGCTCACTTTGGATCAACTAAATTTTGGCTTTGAGAACCAAAATACTTTATAGGGTTAATTTCTTTTAATTGTTGAATAGAAATGCCATTATTTGTATTTCAGGGTCTTGTTATGTCACTCTACCAGGAATATGTCACATGTCCCTCTATTTAACCAAAAAGCACCTTTAAACAAAAAGTCCAAGAAGTCGCCTGCTACATCTTCATGCTTTTTTGTTGTCTTGTCATAATCAACAATTAGGCCAAAAGCTGAAGTCATAATTTTTCAAGTTTGTGTGGCAGGGAATGTTTCTCAAAGAAATCTGAGGAAACTAAAAAAAAAACCCAAATGCAATACTGTATTTACACACTTTGTGACATCTGAAAGAGGGCCAACCTTTTAGGAATGGGTTTCATCTGAGGGTCATTGGTTCATCAAAGGGTCTTTTTATACAGGAAACAGAAGGAGAAATGTGCCTTACACAATTTTTTTTTTCTCTGATATCTGTGGACTTCAGCACCCATGTTTTCTCTTGCCTTTCTTTCCAGTATGTAATAGGCGCTGGTGTTTACATAAGTAAATTCAAATACAAATGTGAAAAGATGCATGCATTTCTTTTCAAATTGTAATAAAAGTTAAACTCATTTGTTGCCCAAGTGAGACGAGCTCTACAATTAGCTCTATCTTTTATTCTAGTGTTCACACCTCTGGCTTTGGGTGGCATTTGACCGCTGAGGCTTTAAGTAGAGATTACTCCAGTTTAGATCTTATTAAATAACTCTTTTCCCCGGTGATGTCATTACCCCCCATTTTAACTGCCTGATCCCAACTACGTAAAAGTACAGTGGTGCTGCTAATTTGAAGTACAGAGTGGAAATGTTGCCTTAGAGATACGCAGTTCTCATTTAACAACTCAACTTACAGTGGGCAAATTGTTTGAATATGTAAAGAACAAAAATTAAGTGCTTTTTTTCCCCCTCATTTACTGAATACTAAATATTTTCATAAAACAAAGTTAAACATTTTCTGGCACGTTGTTGCCAGAAATAAATAGAAATGACCACTTGTCTTCTCTCAAAACTGTCAGTGGTGCATATATCAAATATTAATTCAGTAAGAAGCTGCTGCACCTTCAATCCATTATATATTTTTTAAAATACCGTGTGGAGTACAAAAATCCTTGACTTTGGCACCTCCTAGTGGTTTTAAAAAATCCCTGACATACTTGTTTCTTAATAATATTCAGGTTCACATTTTCTATACAGTGAAGGTTTATTATAATGGGAGGAGGGAACACACTTTTTCCACATTACCAAGAAAAAGAGGAACAGAGTCTTGAAGCCTGTTTCTAAAAGATGGGTACACACATTTTTTTCCCTGCTTTAAACAGTCTGTTACATAATATATAAGACATGCAACTTCTAGAAACAAAATTCAACATGACAGTACGCTGAGATAATTAACAGGAGCAGTAACATCAATACCAAGAACAGCCTTTAAGCTGGATCACACAAAAAAATGTGGTGTAACCCAGGGATGTCCTGCCCACCCAATTATCATCAATCTCTGAAAATGTTCTTTTCTGGGTAAGAACCATTCATTACAAGGGTGCCTACAAGAGAAAAAAATGCAACAGTGGTCAGGACAGCGCGTAGGGCTTTAAACCAGCTGGGGTAAGTGGGAAGCAGAGACAGGTCATAATGCAGTGAGATTCCAAGTCCCACGATAATCATGGTGGCAGCAGGAACAATGCTGTCGCTCATCAGCATGGTCACCCAGGCTAAGAGGGAGGGGACCACGCTGTTGGCCAGGTTTATCCAGTCAGGTCTGGCTGGGCTGCTCTCAGGAAGAGCAAATCCCCATCGTGCTCCACCCAGAAAAGATACAATAGAGGCAGCATAGGCTAGCTGAGCATAAGCTAACTCTGGGTAGTAGCTCTCAGTCACAGCCATAAACAGAGTGGGTGAGATGAAGGGGATAAGCCCTGCAAATCCCAGGTATAGGGCAGGTTTGGGACCTTTCCACAAGTCCTTCATGTCATAGCGCAACAGATCTAGCTCTCTAGGAGGTGGTTCAGGCTGTGCTCGCTTCTTCAACCTCACAGCAGAAGAGTGGAAGTGTCGGCTCCTCCCCAAAAAAGCAGCATCATGGATCTGGGTTCTCTGGAAGAGCTCAGTCTTCTGAAAACTAAACACAGTAAGAGGTTTTACGTGTCCTGTGCCCCTTTCTGTAGACCAGAGACTGGCCGATGAAGCCCAGCTGGAGGATATAGATCCACCACCAGAAGCCCCAGTCAGGACTGATGTCCAGCATCTTTGCACAGGACCTGCCCAGTGCAAAACCTAAAAAGACAATAACAATAAGGTTAAAAATAAATAATATATAAAACTCTAACAACAGGCCTTTTGGGGCTGTTAAAATTGTGCGTGTGTTACCTTCTGGGCTGCAAAGCTGCTTCTTCTAAATATAACAGAAAGCATCTAATGAAGAATGGAGAAGAGGAAAGATTTAGACAATCAAGATTGAAATCCAAACAAGCTTCTGCCACAATTGCTGCTATCCTTCTGTCACAAATGAACCCTGACACTCGTCTACACCCAGCCTACACTCTCCTTCACCTCTCTTGTGCACTTGTGCTCTCTGTTGCTGGGGATGGTTGAACCCAGGCATTTAAACTCACCCATCTTCACTACCTGTGCTCCTTGAGTGAGACAAAATGTTTCAATGTCGACAAATCTTTTGATTTTGTAGAATAACCATTTTTAAACATCTATAAATTGGAAAATTATCTATCAATCCTAGCAGAAGTCTAAGTGTCTGGGGACAGGGAAAATCGTCTGTTCAAGTTTATTCTTCTTAGGAGTCAAACCTTTCCCTCGCTCAAATAAACTGCCGGGTAAAGTGTCTTCGGTAGCTAACGACATTTTTACAGCTCAGGCGGACATAATAATAAATTTAATTATATAAATGAACAATTACAAAATAAATGTAACGTCTTGACACCTGCTGCTGTGTAGCTGAGTCCTTCTAGAAGGACTCCCGGTGTCTCTGTTGACGCAGGCTAACACTGACTCAGGTAAGGCCCAGAACAAAAGCTAAGCAAACTGAAGCGCCTCTCATCGCACCGACACTAATGAGAGCCCCGTTCATGAAAATGCAGACACTAACATTACCTTTGTTTCACGATGTAAACGTCATACTTTAAAAGTTATTTCTCTTCGCGGTCAGCCAGCCAACATACTTCAAGCTCTGGTACGCAACTAATTGGTTCCGTGTTTGCACCGTGGTTTCCATAAATTCAGTTCCGCTACAAAAGTGTCGACGGAAACGAGCGCAAAACTCGACGTTCATCATCTTATAATTTTTTTTCTTTCTTGTTTTTGTTGGCATTCAGTCGTACAGCCAGGGGGCTGAAATTTTTACCTAAAAACACTAGGTCTCAGACGTAATGGAAATCCTCAAAACAGCTGAGATACATAAAAAAACAAAAAAACAAATCCAAACTTAAAAAAAGGGACAAAAATATTAGACTTGATCATTTATATACTGAAGAAGACTGAGATATTCAAAATATTACATATTCGTGAAACCTTGTTTTTACTCTGGTATGACCTGGCCTTGTGTGCATCAATAACTGCATCTCAGTTTCTTATCTTAGTTTGTTGGTCAGTTCTATGAACTTCAGCCCATTCCTCAATACAAAACAAATGTCAGCTCTGGGATGTTGAGGTTTTCTGACATGAACTGTTGGCTTCAGGTCTTTCTCTAACATTTTTACTGGATTACAGGCAAGATTTTAAATGGCTACCCCAAGATGTTATATTTATTCCTCTTTGGTTACATGTGTGCTCAGAGTGGCTTTTTTTTTGCAGCAGGACCCAGCAAGCTCCAACTCTTGGCTCCAGTGCAGCAAAGCAGGCCCAAACTATGACACCACCATGTTTTGAAAATGGAACACAAATTCTTATGCTGGATGCAATGTTTTCCTTTCCCGTAATTCTTATTTTAAAAAAATCTAATTTGTCCCCAAAACAGTATTAAATGAGGTTTATGGGTTGTCTACACAATCTTTAACAAGCTGCACCTGGGCAGCAGTGTACTTTTCAGAAAACAGATGTGTTCATCCTTGATATGCACATAATTATTTGTCACTGTGAACATGAACATTAGCCACTGTGAGAGAGTCCTTTGGTTGTTTGGAAGACACCCCGGGTTCCTTTGTGAACTCCCATCCAGCAGCTTCAGTGTTGGTGTGATCTTTGTTGGTTGATCCTGGAAGGTAAGAGTGATCTTGAATTTCTTTCATTTGCACATAGTCTGTAATTTAGTGGAGTTCAAACTGTTTATTAACTCAGGTTTTAATAACCTTATTTAAAAAAAAAGAGCTCCAGTTTTCTCTTCCTCCTCACAGATGTCAGATGAATGTGTCTGAATCTGTGTTGCTGTCTTTTTGAATGTCTTTTAGTAAATGTTAAGTGAAAAAAAGTACCGTACTTAGGTACACTTTTTGTATTTTGGTTTCAGTATGTTTACTTGTAGTTACTTTCTGAGCATTTGATAGACTAAAACATTTTATTAGTGACAAAAATGTATTTGTTAGATTAGACTACCTTTAAAGTAGGCAAAAAAAAAAAAAGCTTCACATTGACTTTGCTGTGTTATGGGTCATTTTCTTAGTTATTGTTTATTTGTACCCTCAGTGTGCCTGCATCCTTATGTATCAAGTCTTTTTTTCTGTGTCCCTGATTTTTCAGTGTCCTTCTGTGCACCTGATGCATTTGATGGCTGCGGCCGCCATCATCTCTGGATGGGTGTTCTGGAACTTCTTTTCGTTGCATGTTTCATGTAATGACAATAAAATGATTCTGATTTCCAGCTGTTCCCACTTCTCTCATTACCTTGATGTGTATATATTGTCTGCATTTATCCCTTGTCCTTCGTTGCATCCTCGCCATTGTCTTCCTCATGCTCTGTGCCCCCATGTCCATGCTCAAGTTAAGTCAAGTTGAAGAGAGTTTTGTGTTTTGTGCTGCTGGCACCCGTCCAGCTCTGTTAATGTTTTGGGCTCTAGCAAATAACACTGAAAACCAAGTTTAGTTCTTGCTTCTGGAGTCCTGCTTTGGGGTGTTCTGCCTGCCTGCCACAGCATTACATGACAATTTTATTACTTTCAATGTGTAAAAAAGGTTACAGTCTGGAGATGTGTAACTTTCAGTATATATTTCTGCAAATGATATTGGATGAGATCAATATAAACCACTTATTGTTTAGGGAACCCATGAAAATACTTTATTAACACATCAGACAGTTTCAAGTCTCATGAGAAGACTTACAATTGTATCAAAAAGAAGGGGGAAAAACACCCATAGTGATTAATCTGGGTTGAAAGCAGTAACTGTAGTAATAACATATAAAAGATTTAAGAAACAGAACAAGTCTTTTAGTAACATCACTCTCTGGAAGATGTACTATTTTTAGTCTAGTGTAGGTTCATTTTACAGCCTCCCCAGCAGGAGGCAGTCAAACAACAAAATATCTTATCCCAAGGAAAAAAAAACTCATTTTCTATAAAATAAGGTGTTTTAAGGAGTTACATTTATTTAGGTTTGACCACACAAGAAAAAATATAGAAAAAATAAAATCCGTGGTCCAATGACCTCATTTTCTATTTATACATAAAATATATTTTCTTATCAAAGCAGGTTTAACTCCATAGAATGAGTAAATGCATACAGCAGGAGGTGATCAGGGACTCCAGCGGTTAGTGTTGGAAATTATTTGCGGTGTAGCACATTCAGATTTAATAAGAAGACAGACTCATCCGGGGTCATTGGGAAGTTAATAGGAAACCCATAAAAAGTTCATGTCCATTTCCACAGTGTTTTCAGATAAATCCACACTGTGATCAATGAGCTCTTTTACAAAATATTACAGCCACAGCATTTAGTTTAAAGTAAGAATCAGATCATCGAGAACCAGAATAAATACAGGAAAGTCAGCTGCCTTCAGCCACATGAAGTGTTCAGGCGGCACCATCGCTCTGAAAGACAAATATCATTAACATTTTTGTGTGTTTTGTAATCACCTTTGTTCACTGACACTAATCCTCAAGCTGTAAGCAATTGCATAATATCCTCCGGTACCATGAAGCTAACGTTAGAACAATAGAATGTGAAATCTGCAATTAAAACTGCAGTATCACCTCCAGGTGCCTTAGAGGTAAAGTGTGCATTTAAAAAAAGATTCCTTTAACAAATAAAGATGCAACTGCAAGTAAGGCCCTTAATTTTGCCATAGAAAAAAAAAATAGAAAAGTATGTTAGAAAGGTGCAGTAAATAAATAAACTAAATAATTATAATATTATAATGGATGAAGTCAAGTTTCCCTGTACATGATAGCCAATTCATGTCATAAACAGACTCAACTGAAAAGAAACTTATATCAGACTAGAGACCTACCCCTCCACAGCAGCCACAGCAGTCCCCACACAGAGCTCCCAGCAGGCCATTTATCACCTGCACAGCACACAGCGCCACCTGGATTAGACCCATGACCAGCAGCACAGAGAACAGAGACAGATGCCAGTTCACCACACCTTTTGGCTCTTGACACGCTTCCCACAAAGATGAGTTGCCCAGGTAGTTTCTGGAGGGGAAGGGTTTAAAAGAGCCAGCAAATTTTATGAGCTGCAACACCATTTACCTTAAGATACAAGAGACAAGCGCAGTGAAGGGAGCACTAACTAACTTAAACTTTCAATTATAAGAAGTGAATCACCCAACTCTAAAACCTCAGATGGGACCCCAGTGACAGCAGAGGTCATATTTGTGCTACTCAAAAGACTGGAACATATATTTTTAAAAACATCATATCTCTGCACTATCACTGTCGCAGGTTTGAATACAGTTCCTCAATTCACTGTGCTTGACTCTTAACAACTCTACTGCAACTACTGCACATATTTAAAGACTTGATTATTCTCCGTGTCTCACCCATTAGAGAAGGGATAGCCCCAGTCTGTTGTGTTGCCTTCGTCAAAGAGACATTTAGGTCCACGGTTGATGGCCACTGCAGAAACTATAACTGAGTAACCGGCACCTAAAACACCAACACCTGCAAACAGTATGGAACTCAACATCTGCAGAGAGAGAGTGGGGAGAAGAAACGGGCAACAATTAAGTTATTTTCTTAGTATCCAGAAACCATGCTCAAGGGCAGGTATACAAAACAACAGGGTTGGATGTGTGTGTTTGTGTGTGTGTGTGTGTGTGTGTGTGTGTCAGACTTTTGTTTGACGAGTCTGTCCTCACATTTGCACAACTGCACATTCCCGGAGTATCGATCAGAATGTGTGTCCCTAAATGCTCAGTATCAGCACTGTGTTACACATCCATGTGGGGAGTGGTACAGTGGTCGAATTTGTACCAATTTATGGGAGAGTGTGGGTGTGTTTTCCCAATTTATTGCTGTGTAAATCATGGTGTGTGTGTATGTGTGTATACATAGTGCCTCTGTGTTTGTTTTCCATTACATGCTCAGAGTAATTCCACACTGCAGTTAACAGGTGACTGGTAGAAGTGGCTAGACCCACAAGCTAATACCGCTATTATGAATGTCATTAAAATTTATTCAAATTAGAGCTTGGCATTTTTAAGGGTTTTAAAACTATAAGCTGTATTTTCATATTTCTTTTAATTCAGATTGAACACCAATTAATAGGTGTAGGTGGCAATTATCCAATGCCGTTGTGACACTATAACTGCCCTTTCACTCTTTTTAAATCAGTGGCAGTAATGCATTTGTTACACACACACACACACACAAATATGCTTTCTGAGTCCTTGGGCACCAAGTATGACTGAGCCTTATTTGCCCAAACAGAAGGTCACAGAACATATTTTGATGTACAACATGTTGACTCCTTTCCATGGAGCTGCTTCCTTTCAAGGATCCTTTTCCACTGTTGTAGTTTAAAGGGACACTTGAACAGACCCAGTGCACTAATGTCATTAATTGCACCTGCTGTTATTGTGCTAGGTCAGAGTCAAAGAATCTAATAAAATGTTGAAGTTAAACACATTTAGTTAATTTTCAGTGTGTTCTGCTGAGAATAAATAAATGTTTGAGCCAACTAAAATAAAACGCCGGTTTATGTTGTACTGTTTGGGGACCCACTGCAAACATCCCATACATTAAGTCTAATTTGTATCTGTGCCAATTTTTCAAAGCCGCTGCTGTAAATAATGTTGTCACTGTGCTAAAAAGTTGAACGCGAAACATCTTCTTACCGCAAATCTTCGCCCACAGCTTTCATTGCCGCAGCAACCGCAGCAGTCATTGTTTTTCAGACCCAGGAACACCAGAGCTGGGAAGATCATCTGGCAGCCAAAAACACACCCCAAGTTCACACACACACACACACACACACACACACACACACACACACACACACACACACACAAACACGCACATACATATACATATTAGATGCTCATATCTGGTTATTGATTAAAGCTGCAACAGAATTCACATCACCAAGATCACTTGTTTTTTTAAAAACTGTTTTCACTTAGTGTTTTTTTTAAAAAGATTCTTAAATATTTTCCTAAACTATTCATATTAAATCACAGATTAAAGAATACATTAGATCCCCAAATCTTTCATTCACTCTTTTTGAAATCTGTCAAAAACTTGTTTAAAACTAAAAATGATATTGTCATTTATTTATTTTTATATCCAAATTTGAGCCGGCATAATTCGACCACCAAAACAAATTTTTCTGTTTAGGAATGCAAGTAAATAACTGATTTAAAATTACAATAATTTTCTGCTTTTTTGTAAAAAGTAAATTTCAAAATTCATGAATAAAAACAATAATTATATTTTAGCATTCAAAATATCATTTTGATTAAAGAGCTTACACACGCTGGTGGATTAACCATTACAGAAACATAAAAATTATTTTGGTAATTACCAACACTATTGGTAATTATTGGTGGTCTAATGAATTTGTTAAGCACTGTATATGATGGGCATTTTGCAACTTTCTCATATTTAATAACACAAATTATTATGCCACCATCATCATGGCATCATGAGTGACAGTTGAGTTAATTTATATTTTAAAAACACCATTTTACAGTATATTTCACTAATGCACTCACCAGCACTCCAGATCCCAGAATGCCTCCAAAGTACCAGACCTGGTCTGTAATGTGTTCGCTGTCCTCCGGCTTTCCGCCGGGGAAGAAGAGCAGGATGTTGCACAGCACACACACGATGGACAGGGGCAACAGAGAGATCCCCAGACATTTGGCAAATCCACCTGAACACATTCTAATGCTGATGCTTCGACAACTCCTGACAGGACCAACAACACCTGAAGTGGGCTTTAAAACGCTGCCTGGGCCGCTCTGTCCGTTGAATTATCTCGGTGAAATGATTTAGACTTAAATCAGTCCCAGCCTTTATACACTCCAAGGGCGGTCAAATCATAAAATTTGGTGTGGCACTGAAGAATATGGCTGCACCTTTTGCCTTAGACCTGTATTTTATCTCTACCTGTGGTGTCCCAACACACCCTGAAAATTTCTCAACAAATCTCTGACCTTACTGAGTGGTGTGTCTACCTCGCCTGTCCTGTATCTGAGGATGGTCAATGCTTAATTTGAGCCTTTATAACTCCCCCCTACCTCCCTCCCACCCATCTCTGTGTGATCTCATTGCTTCACTTTTACATTAGGATCTGTTTCACTCGCGTACATGCTGGGCAAACACACATGTACATGCTTGTGGCTGCATGCAAAGCACACAGAGAGCCATTAATACAAGATTACATGCCTGTATATGTGTGTGCACACAGAAACAGCATTGAAGACACAGTGGTCACAGTGGTTAATGTTCTACCATGTGTTGTGTGCTCATGGAGACAGAAGAGGAAGTGACAGGCAGTTGGTCGATACAGCAGGGCCCTCTTAGCTGATCCTCACCTGACACAGTGAGTAATCCTGAAGTGAAAGATTATTATGAGCAACGTTCTTCATTAATCACTATAGAAGTGTCAGAAACACCCAGTAGAAGATCAGTGGACCACAGCCTACATGGCAATCTATTATTTACAGATGTAAATAATAAGGCTTGATTAGCATGTGAATTCTGTAACTTTTATCAGTGAAGGAATCCACTGATGTTGATGCTGAAATGTTTCCATTTTATTTGGTCTTTGTAAGATAATCTGGGTGAACTGTTTAACAACAGCACTTTAGATTTGATCCTGGTCTCTGGTGTCATTTTTTAAAGCTGTCCCTCTGATTTTAGTTATGATAGAGACATTATTACATACAAGAATTAACTATTAGATCTTAAGCTGTCCTCAAAACCCTACCAACAACATACTATTGTGGATATCCTACTATTACTTACAGTTTTCATGTCATGGTAACAACTGAAGTTAAAGTTCATTTAGATACTGCTTCATGATGACAGCTCAAATTAATTCCTGAAGATGTTTCAAGATGGTTGCTGAGCATTCAGACTTGCTGCTAGAAGGATATTGGTTATGAAGAGCAAAAAATGCTGACAAATGACTTCCTAGTAGATTAGATGAGATAAAACTATTAATCCCTTTAGGAAGATTCCGTCAGGAAAATTAAAGGTATTAAAGTAAAGTATTCCCCCCCAAAAAGTCCCCAACCCTCTCACAGAGGTTTGCAGTTGTTTGTTTGGGAGGAGTAAACTGTATTTGATTTCTTCAGGTGGTTTAAGACCTACAGCATTTGTTTTAAAAAAATATATTTTTTGATATCCATTATTTTGATAAAGAAATATTCAACAAATACAAACTCGAGCTTCTGATAAAAAGTTAACAAATGTTAACAAATCTTAGTGGATTGTACTTTATGTGTGTCATTTTGCATTTATTATTTTGCAACACTGCACTTGGTTATTTATGTTTTATTTATTATTTTAATGGCCTGATTTACCCTTTGTTATAGCCTTTGAAGAACCCACATGATTTTATCATCTTCAATTCCAGTACTAATAACATTATTCACCATAAAACTCTGAAAACTGAATTTTTTTTTATTTAGCTGCTGTTATTTCAACTCCAATCAACAGCATGATCGATGTTATCTGCGATCCGCTTCTCTTTCCTGCCCTTAACTCGGTCGACAGCCGAGCAATCGATCAGAGCCGAGCTCGATCAAAGTCCAGTACGGTTTTATTCTTCCTCGTGATTTTGCCCTTGTTTCGGCCCCAGTCGCCGGTATTTCAAAGCAGGATGAGCACCGACTTGACTTTCTCCTCTCGTCGGTCTCCTGTGGTGTGTTTACACGGCTGTGTGGCCTCCAGCCAACCGTTAGCTTCCAGTATAGGTGTGGGTAAGTGGATAGCTGTTGCCATGGAGATCTGAAACGAAGAGGCAGCCACATGACTCCTCAGAAAGTCCCACTTTTTTACTAGTGAAAAACTTTAAAATCTTATTTCGAAATATGGACATAAAGAGGATGACTGTGAGCACAGATCGCGAAAATTTACCAACATGTTTGTAACAGAAAGACAGAAAATAAAGGGTGAGCGTGACATGTGAGTTAGTGTGCTCAGAGTTGAATGGACGCTGCTATGAAGATCCGCAACAGTCAACATTTACAAAGAGTGTTTGCTTTGAATAATTTTACCTTAAGCTAGATGAAAATGTTGGTAAAAAGAAGAGATTTTGTATTGGCCGCTAAATGTAGATGCACCTGTGTTGCAGTCCTTCTCCCTCAGTAAGCTCTTTGGCTGCAGTGCACTTTAAATGGCCACCCCAGTGCTCCTGTTTTGTCTATAAAACGTCAGACAGCCCCAGATGGTTTTGACCAACAAGCAGTTTAAGACTGAAGGATATTCAGTTCACCAACGGATCATCTTTGCAAACCCTTGCATGTCAGGCTTCCTTTTGGGACTTGACTATGAATTAGTTATGACTGGATTGATTAAAAATAGATATAAAACAGATTTTATATTGATAATTTCTCCTAATTTCTTCTTGTAATTCAGTTAAAAAAGTGCCAAACCAACTACTTGGTCATGCATATGATATGGTGTCCTGTACTACTGAAGCTTGATTGATTTGTTTAAAAGAGTCAATACATCTCACAATATTAATTAATCTCTGGAGCTTGAAAAAAGGCGACTGGACTTCTTTTTGTATCTTGAAGACGGTTCACCTCTCATCCGAAAGGCTTCTTCAGTTCTCAATCAAATGGTAGAGAGACCCACGTATTTAAACCCCTGTGGGCGTAGTCCCTGGAGGTGATTATGACCCTCTATTGTTCATGTGCATAGACACATGTGCCAAGGTGTGAGAGGAGGCGTGGGTCATTTAATCAGTGGTTTCAGTTGAAACCAATTTAGGACTTCGCTCCATTGTTTCATGTG
>JASGAU010410526.1:38532-63108 GCA_030220045.1 Australoheros facetus | reverse complement strand
AGGAAGATGTCTCACTACGTTAAAAAAAAAAAAATCACCAGTAATAATAAACGACTATTATCGACAATTAAATTCGTCGTCAACTATTTTTATTGTCGACTAGTCGTTGCAGCCCCACAGACCACAGGCCCTTACGTCATACATGATGAAAACCTTGGAACGGCTGATTCTACACCTACTGAGACTCGAGGTCAAAGACAAACTCAATTCCTTGCCGTTTGCATACAAACAACGCATTGGAGTAAACGATGCTGTCCTCTACATGCTTCTCTGAGACCTAGCTCATCTGGAGGAATCTAATGCTTATGTGAGAGTTATGTTCTTTGATTTTTCAGGCACTTTCAATACCATCCAACCAAATATACTCAAAGACAAGCTCAAAGAGATGGGTGCAGAATCTTCCTTTGTTTCCCTGATCACAGACTACTACTACTACAGACAGAAAGGCCACAGTTTATCAGGTTGGGGAACTGTGTATCTGGGACATTAATGAGCAGCATGGCGGCGCCACAGGGGACTGTCCTGGCTTCATTCCTTTTAACATTGTATACAACAGACTTCAAATACAATTCAGAGTCCTGTCACATCCAGAAATACTTGGATGGCGCTGCCATTTGGCGTGCATCAGGAATGGACAGGAATGTGAATATAGGGATCTTGTTAATGCCTTAAGCGACTGGAGTCCCAAAAACCACCGAACACCTCTAAGACAAATGAAACGATAGATTTCCTAAGATTAAAACCTCTCTAGCCTGTGAAAGTTTGTGAGGTAGGTTTACAACTAGATACAAACTGGACTGATCCCTGAATACAGATGAACTATACAAAAAAGGCAGAGCCATGTCTTTTTGTTAAGGAAACTGAGATATCTGCAGTAAAATGCTGAAGATGTTCTCTCAGTCTGTGGTGGTAAGTGTGCTGTTCTACACTGCACTCTGCTGGGGTGGCAGCATCAGAAACAAAGATTTAAGGAGACTGGACAAACTAGTAAGGAAAGTTGGCTCTGTAACTGTAGTCATAATGGACACGCTGGGAGAGGTGGTGGAAAAATGCACACTAAAGATGTGAGAAGCCATCCTGACCAACTCTGATCACCCACTTTATAACATCTTTACAGAACAAAACAAAACAAAGCAAACAAAAAAAAAAAAACAGCACTTAAAGACTCCTCTCTCTCTCTGCTGTAAAACAGATACAGAAAATCATTTGTACCCACAGCCATCAGGCTTTTCAATTCTTATACAAATAGCAGAGGATGTCTGACATATAAATTTCCCTCTGAGATCAATAAAGTTATTCTTATAAAAAGCTGTTGCAGCTTCCTCCTCTGTTTTCGAGCCAACTTTCTTCTGACTGATGCTGCTGAAACAAAAGATTTGAATAACAGATGGGTGGGGGTTCTGTGCTCACAGTCAGAGTTACCTTAGTGATAACCACGTAACACAGATCCACAGTCCTGGACTTATATATTTTGCAGGTGTGTAAAAATTCACACTCCTCAGCTTTAGGTGAGGAGCGTGAATATTCCCGAGTAACACGAGGCGAAGGCTGTAGGTCTAGGGGCTGCCTAGGCTGAGGCTGACTCTTCACTTTGGTTATAAGATGTTTCAGCGTCTCTTTTACATTTTAACGCTTCGAGAGTTGATTGTGTTCTCCACCTTCCAGGTCAAAAATGTGTCGAGCCTGACTTATTATATTTTGCATGCTTATCCGCGGGATCCATTTTAAATTGCCATTCAAATGTTGGATTGGCGCCTGGGTGGCTTAGTGGTGAAGCCG
This sequence comes from Australoheros facetus, assembly GCA_030220045.1. Classification (NCBI taxonomy): domain Eukaryota; kingdom Metazoa; phylum Chordata; class Actinopteri; order Cichliformes; family Cichlidae; genus Australoheros; species Australoheros facetus. The sequence goes on along the minus strand of JASGAU010410526.1, from coordinate 61,329 downwards.
GCGACCACATACATATGACGCGTTGCGGTGCGGGCGCCACGGGTTCGCATCCCAGCCAGTTGCCAATTTGCCCGCGTGTTTTCCCCTGTATCTTTCCCCCATTTCCTGTCTCTCTCCACTGTCACAAAAAAAGCCGCTATGGCGAAAAATGCAAAAAAAAAAAAAAAGTTGGATTGTCCAATAGGCCGCCACTGATTGGTTGAAGCAGAAAAATATGTTGCAGAACGGTCAGTCACGCAGCCAAGCAAGTTACTACTTCGGAGCATGTGACCAAATCTTTAAACAGAACAACCCCCCGCCCCCCCCCAAGGATATACAAACTCTTTCAGCATGAATGGCTGATTGCTGGTGGGGATTACCCATTCATAAAGGTTGCTGCAAGGTGCGCTGTACACAGTGATGTGTGAGTGTGATTCTTCTCTTGTCAATGAAGGTTTAGGCGAGACAAAAAATGAGCAACATAAGATGAAACACGCAACTAAACTTACCAGGACAACTATCTTTGCCTTTGGGAGGCGGGAAGTGAGCAGTTCTGCAATGGCAAGAATTCCTCCTGCTACCTGCTCCGCTGTGTGTTCATAATTGTTGGTTCCTACCCACAACACCACCACCTGGACAAGAGGACAATGTATTCACTTTTGCTAAACACATTCAACTCTGCAGAATTAATATGAAAGCAAAAAACATATCACATGTAACATAATAATTAAGCAACACACTGGTTTGTTTTTAGAGCACTGTCCAAGCCTAATGGACAGATATCAAGTTTAACTAAGAAATTAAGCATAAGTAGAAAGTGCACCAGATGGTGTCTCATTGTACACTATATTGCCAAAAGTATTCACTCACTCATCCAAATCATTGAATTCAGGTGTTCCAATCTCTTCCACGGCCACAGGTGTATAAACCAAGCACCTAAGCATGCAGACTGCTTCTACAAACATTTGTGAAAGAATGGGTCGCTCTCAGGAGCTCAGTGAATTCCAGCGTCGTATCGTGATAGGGTGCCACCTCTGCAATAAGTCCAGTTGTAAAATTTCCTCACTACTAAATATTCCACAGTCAACTGTTAGTGGTATTATAACAAAGTGGAAGTGACTGGGAACAACAGCAACTCAACCATGAAGTGGTCGGCCGCGTAAAATGACAGAGCGGGGTCAGTGGATGCTGAGGTGCATAATGCGCAGAGACTGCCAACTTTCTGCTGAGTCAATCACTACAGAGTCAAATGTGTGGTTCAAGAACAGTACGTAGAGAGCTTCATGGAATGGATTTCTATGGCCGAGCAGCTGCATCCAAGCCTTAAATCACTATGTGCAATGCAAAGTGATGGATGAAGTGGTGTAAAGCACACCGTCACTGGAGTGACGAGTCACGCTTCAATCTGATGGCTGAGTCTGGGTTTGGCAGTTGCCAGGAGAACAGAACTTGTCTGACTGCATTGTGCCAAGTGTAAAGTTTGGTGGTGGGGATTATGGTGTGGGGTTGTTTTTCAGGAGTTGAGCTCGGCTCTTTAGTTCCAGTGAAAGGAACTCTTAATGCGTCAGCATACCAAGACATTTTGGACCATTTCATGCTCCCAACTTTGTGGGAACAGTTTAGGGATGGCCCCTTCCTGTTCCAACATGACTGTGCACCAGTGCACAAAGCAATAACCATAAAGACATGGATGAGTGAGTTTGGTGTGGAAGACCTTGACTGGCCTGCAGAGTCCTGACCTCAATTTGATAAAATACCTTTGGGATGAATTAGAGCAGAGACTGTGAGACAGGCCTTCTCATCCAACCTCACAAATGCACTTCTGGAAGTATGGTAAAAACATTTCCCATAAACACAGTCCTAAAACTTGTGGAAAGCCTTTCCAGAGGAGTTGAAGCTGTTATAGCTGCAAAGGGTGGGCTGACATCATATTAAACCCTATGGATTAAGAATGGGATGTCACTAAAGTTCACATGTGTGTGAAGGCAGACGAGCGAATACTTTTGGTAGTATAATGTATGTGTATCAAACCAGAAGACACTCAGAGGACATCCTCTGGCAAGGTCAATACTGAAACTCGTAATTATAAAGAAAGAGCTCAGGGTCTGCATCAAAATTTTATGGGTTCTCTCTCTGCCCGTACTCCACCTGTCAACAGAGTTTCATGGACTTTCAACACAGTTACAGGCTGTTGCCAGGTTAATGCTTTCTAAACATACATTAACCCTGAATAACATGGCTAATGGAGTCACAAAACTCAAGATAAAGCAGTCAGAATGTGAGAGATTTAAAATTGTGGGCATCAATGTGAATACATTATACTGTTCTCAACTGCCTTCCTCTCAGTGGGCTCGTCTCACCTTGGGACGAATGTTCTCCAGCTCTCCATTCTGCAGCCTCCACAGTACATTACAGGTGGTGTCCCCGCCAATGCCAAAGTTAAGCGCATGAAGAGGAGAGAACAACTCCCTCCACACCTTTGGACAGAAAACCATAAATCTGCATTTTAAATGAGCTGATTGTGATAACTAACAAGATGCTTTACATCATACATCATCAATGAAGACAAACATATGGCTTTTATTTCTGTCTTTGCTGTCCATTTAAATACACATGAATCATATGGCAAACTGAATTAAATATATCCACACACACATTTTCCACATTCAAATTCACTGCAACTGAAATTGTAATGTGCAGTACCCTCATTCTAACTTTTCCCGCATTGGTACTGCTAAAACTAGGAAAACATCTTTGGATAGCACAGCATGTGAGTTTGGTTTATATGGGAAAAAAGATTATATGCACTATCTGAGATATTATTTTAGTGATAGGTGATGTCACAGGTGCATCAGGCTTAGTTTAAAAATGTTTTCTAAGATTTTACTCTCACCTCATACTGCTGCATTAGTTGCACCATGGAATCCCCCACGAAAAGCACATCTGGCTCAGCATCCTTGCACTCCTGTACAAACCTTGAGTGCTGCAAAAACACAAGCGAGCCGGTGATATAGTGCATTAAAAAAAATTTTTTTAAAAAACAATCTACAATTTATTATAAGAAAAAAACTGCTGGAATCAGTAGCATGAAAAATTTCCATCTGATGTAAAACTCTGTGTTATGACTTTTCTAAATCTTACCAGTAGGATAACACTCGTTGAGCCATCAGAGTCAGACAAACACGCAAGCTCATTATAGTCAAGACACACTTGGTGCCACATCTGATATAAAGCTTTGCGTAAAGCAGGCCGTCTCATTGACAGTCCTATAATAGCTTTGGGAGGATTAACTTTGTGCAGACTTTCTAGGAAGACCCACTAAACAAGCTAGATGAATTGCTGCACTGAAACAAAGTCGTGAAAATGATTATAAATTGTAAGCACATGGTTATTATTTATTAGGTTTTTTTAGTCCGATCATGAGCTCATGACTAATATAATAATGATTATCCATGTTAACCTCCACTTTCACTCAGACACTAATATTATTAAGAATGTCATCAAAACATCAACTGAAAACACAGTAACTGGTTTCACCGGATCGCAGCACAATCATGAACATCAGTGGTTAAGAATCAAAAGTTTAAGAAAGAAAAATCTAAGAATAGGGTCACAGAATCCAAGCCGAGTCACATGTTAGACTAATATGAGAAAAGTACAGAACACTAAGCTTTGGTTTATTTTGCATGACTGCCCACAGGTGTGAATGTGAGTGTGAAGGGTTGTCTGTCTGAGTGTTAGCCCTGCGACAGACTGTCGTCCTGCCCAGGGTGAACAGCAGAAGATGGATAAGAGTGAAAGTCCCACACACCATCCTCCTGTCCACTGTAGGAACTAAAAAATGTCACACAGAAACTCCTGATGGTGAAAGCGTGTAAAAATGTGAAGATCACTCCACAGGTGCAGGTCCACATTACAGGCCCATGCCCAATAATGCTACATCTGAGTTGAAATATACAAAAACTATTTTTCCTGTTAAGTTTTGTTTGTTTGTTTAAACACTGATTTACTACCAGTATTTACCATGAAAACACATAAATGCGCCCAAGACTAGGGAACCATCTTTGATAAATAATGCAAATCGCTCAGACTGCTTCCACACATACAGAACATATCAGGTATAAATGACACACAGGGATAAAGAGTGAATGTTAACACTAACACTACCTGTGACAACCACCGTCCATCTCCTTGAACATCTTCTACAGGTTGAGGGACTGCAGCTGGGTTCACGTCATCCCCACTCATCCTGAAAGAGATCCCAGCGCTTATTTACACATGGAATAACACGCAGATTTTGACGGTGCTACCTACCGGAGGAGGAAAGGAGTTCATGCTGGTATAGGCTAGAGAGGAAAGCATCTGCACCGCCTGGCTGACGCAGCAGCTTAACGTTTTAGGCGCAGACAGACTGGCCTAATGCGGATTGCAGGCCACTTTCGCTCTCAGTACGGGTGTTTATAAATCACAGAGCATATCGCATTAACTCCGTTAGGGTCCTGTTTATCTGAAGTTAGCTTGTTAGCTTCTAGCGAATGACCGGAGACTGTTGTGTTGATCTCTGATACACGTTTGCCATGCCCGTCGTTAATTGGAAAAAAAAGGAAAAACAAACAAACCCTGAAACCAGTTATTAATTTACAAGGCAAGCTACCTGGCAGGGTGTCAATAATCGGCTCCCTCGGCTGACTGTTAACTTTTTACGCCCCGGCTTTGCTGCACTGCTGTCGGGTAGTCGACGCGTATGATGCTTGCTAGCATGTGTTAGCAGCCTCAAGCTAAATGAGACAACAAAAGGTGTGTCAAAAGGGAAAGAGCACAGAGACGGTTTTAGTGGGAAGAGTGCACGTTTAACACCATGAGCCGTAACACCGATGGAAGGCAGCGGACACTCTCACCGGGTCAACGTCTTACCACCGCAATAATGCACCTAACCTAAACCTGAACACAGCTACCTTCTGCAATCTGTGGAGACCAAAAAACACAGATTCAAGCCGAGTTTTCCCCCTCAGGATGAACCGCAGGACGAGAAACACACCACCGCAACAGCTGATCGCGCAAGGAATCATGGGTAGCTCGTGTGCTTGGAAAAATTTACTTTTTTTAACAATACAAAGGATTAAGGTTTTTTTTAGTTTTTTTTTTTTAAAGATGTTTGTAATTAGTGTAACACCGGTCATGAAGATGTGCTCCTATGTCGTGCAGTGTAGATTTTAGAGCGTGGCAGTGATCTCTCCCTGATCCCCCAGCCCGGTGTCAGCTGATCGCAATGCATCACGGTCACGTTAGAGTAAACGCTGCCGTGGAAAAGACAGGAAATAACACATTCCTGTTCTCTAGCTGCAGCGCCACATTTGGCGGAAATGTGGTTTACATGGATAGAAACTTCAGTGCTACAGCATTATTATTAATAATAGTGCCACAGGCCCATACTGAAGGCCTTATTGCGAGAGTTTATACAACAGTGATAAATCAGAATCAGAATACTTTATTGATTCCAGAGGGAAATTTCTGTTGTTACAGCACCATCCGTTTATAGAAAAAATAAAACACTAATCATTTAAATAAATTAAAACTAAAACACAGAAAATATAAAACCAAAAAGATCAATTTGAAATATATACACATGTACAACAATTAAGGCAGTGGCTGATAGTGATATAAATCTGGAACATACTGTCTGTATATTATGTACACATAATAAATTACACTGGTGAATCGTAGTGTCACCTATTTAGGGAGGAGTTATAGAGTTTGATGGCCACAGGTAGGAATGAGCTCCTGTGGCGCTCAGTGGTGCATTTTGGTGTAACGAGTCTTGCACTGAATGTGCTCCTGTGTCTCATCACTGTGTTGTAGAGTGGGTGGGAGCCATTGTCCATAATGGCCTGCAGGTTAGACAGCATCCTCCTCTCCGACACTGCCATCAGCGAGTCCAGCTCCTCTCCCACCACATCACTGGCTTTGTGGATCAGTTTATTGAGTCTGTTGGCATCAGCTACCCTCAACCTGCTGCCCCAGCATGCAACAGCATAGAGGATGGCACTCGCCACCACAGACTCATAGAAGATCCTGAGCGTAGTTCGGCAGACGTTGGAGGACCTCAGGGTTCTCAGAAAATAGAGACGACTTTGACCCTTCCTGTATAGGGTATCAGTGTTCTTAGCCCAGTCCAGTTCAAAATAAGATAATAAAGAAATTAAGTTAAATAAAATAAAAGATTGAGATTATGGCAAAATAGAATTCTAGCAAATAGTAGTGCAAATTGTATTAATAAATAACATGCACAATGTAAATCTAAGAAAAACAGCAGTGAGAAGCTTTGATATAGAAATGTCTGTGGAATCTTATGTCCTGACAGGTGTGTTCACCTGTCACAAAAAGGAGAGCAGTTTTGCACTTTTATTGAGAACAGCAGAAGTGACTTCCTGAAGTGTTATTTATGGCAGCAGGGTTGAATAAGTCATTAGTTGAAACCTTTGAGGTTGCTTTTGTTTTGCAGAATTTCAGTTTCTTCTTCTTTCAGCTGCTCCCTTTAGGGGTCCCCACAGTGGATCATCTTCATCCATCTCACCCTATCCCTAGCATCCTCCTCTGTCATATCAACCCTCTGCATGTCCTCCAGCACTATATCCATGAACCTCCTCTGAGATCTTCTTTTCTTCCAACATAGCAACTTCATCTTCAGCATCCTTTGTCCAGTACGGTATATCCACTATCCCTCCTCTGCACACTTTCGACCTATCTCAGCCTTGCCTCTCTAACTTTGTCTCCAAACCACTCAACCCTAGCTGTACCTCTAATATACTTATCTCTAATCCTGTCCATTCTGATCATTCCCAGTGAAAATCTAAACATCTTCAGCTTTGCTACCTCCAGTTCTGCTTCCTATCTTTTTGTTAGTGCCACCTTCTCCAAGCCATACATTATAGCAGGTCTCAATACCATCTTGTAAACCTTCCCTGTAACTCTTGCTGCTATCCTCCAGTCACAAATCACCCTGACACTCATCTTCGCCTACTCTACTCTGCCTGCCCTCTCTTCTTCACCTCTTGTGCAATGTTTGTTTCTTTGGATGGTTGACTCAAGATGTTTAAACTCATCTACCTTCATGACCTCTGCTCATTGGGGCTTTTTCTCTGCCACCCCCCAACAGTTCCTCCTTCTCTGGAGCCCAAGAGCTTATCCCAGCTGTCATAGGGTGAGAGGCAGGGTGCACCCTGGACAGGTCACACTCACATTCATACCTATGAATCACCAATTAATCTAACCCCACGAACTGCATGTCTTTGGATTGTGGGAGGAAACCAGAGTACCTGGAGAAGAAAACACATGCAAACACAGGGAGCACAAGAAAACTTTACACAGAAAGGCACCAGCCAAGATGGATTTGAACCTAGGCCCTTTTTGCTGTGAGGCAACAGTGGTAGCCACCACACCACCGTGCTACTGAAAAGTCCGCTGACCTCTCTCCTAGGCATCTCCATCCCTCCATGGGCATGTCATTTGGACCAACCACCTTTCCACTCTTCATCTTCTTTATTGTTGCTCTCACTTCCTACTTACTAATTCTCTGCCCTTTTTGTTTGTTTGTTTGTTTTCCTATGCAGACATGCCCTGAAAGCTCTGTACCAGGTTAGGAAAAGTCTCCCTATTTTTAGGCGCAGGGAAAATAACATACTAAAATCAACCACCAGATGGAGGCACTGCACATCTCTGCACAAGATTTCAGGGAAGTGGAGCTCAGTCATGGAAACAAACCATTTTTCAAATACCTCTCCAGTAGTTGGAAATAATGTCAAAGCTGGTGTAGGATCATCTCATGTCCATCAAAGAAAAGACGTGCAACTGGTGCCTTAACTTTTTTCTGGTCTACTTAAAGGATTTAACTGATTTGTTAAGGAAGACAAAACCTTTGTCATGTGCTTTAGATATTAGATATTGTTTTTAAATTAAGCTCTTTAATTCTTTTAGTAACTTTGATAAAGTTGTGACTTTCAACTGGATGTGTTCCAAGCTATTTCAGTCATGCCATTGTTGAACCGTTGTTAAAAAAAAAGTCTAATCTTGATCCTGCACTAACTGAAAACATTAGGCCTATTTCTAAATTGCCGTTTTTGTCAATGATTCTGGAGAAAGTTGTTGCGATGCAGCTTCCATCTTTTTTAGATAAATTTCAGTCAGGTTACTGTAAAATGCATTTGACTGAAACTTGACTGAAACTTGCTCTGTGTTGGTCTTATTACATCTCAGCTCAGCTTTCGATACAGTGGATCACAGTATTCTCATTGATAGATTAAAACATTCAGTGGGAATTACTGGTCTTCTACTGAATTATTTTGTTTGCTTTATGGTCAGATAATTGCCAATTTAAATAATATTTCTCATAATTTTTATGCTGGTGATATTTAGCTGTGTTCTTTTAAAGCTCTTTTTAAGCACATGTGCTTTCTACAGTTACATTTTTGACTGACTGTTTATCAGCTATTAAGGACTGGCTGCCTGCATTTTTTCTGCAGTTAAATGAAGAAAAAAACTGAGATTTTTCTTCATTTAATTGAAAAATCTCAGTCTGATCCCAACAATTAAAGCATCCATTGAGTTCTTTGGTTCTTCTGTCAAACCATCTGTTAAGTAACCTTGGTTGTACTGGATAGTTCTTTGTCTCTGAATGCTCATGTGAAATGGTAAATAGACCAGTTCTTATATAGCACTTTTCTACTCTACATGAGCACTCAAAGCACTCTATACAGCATTTCTCATTCACTCACACATTCACTTTCAAGTGTTATTTTTTTTTTATCTAACACTCTCACACACACAATCACAAGCTAATGAATGAGTCAAGACCAACTCGGGGTTCAGTATCTTCCCTGAGGATACTTTGGCATGCGGACTGGAGAAGCCAGGGATTGAACCACCAACCAGTTAGTGGGTGACCTGCTCTACCGCCACCCACTTTAGCTGTTGACTCATTGTTCTTTACTTTGGCCACAAGGTGGTAGCGGTTAGCAAACAACTGACTTTATAGACTAACAGAATGTGCATGCTTGTAAGGCTTTACTGATGCACTTGATATACCAGACCCATAATTTGCAAAACTTTAGAGGATATCTTCCTGGGATTTGGTGTATAGACCAGAGGTATTAGCTATAACATGGGCATTACAGTGGGCAGAGGAAGTCAGCCTCAGCTCTAATGACATTAAAATAGAAAAAGATAGAGGCCTGGTGAGACCTAATGGCAGAGCTTCTGATTTTGCTGTACAGAATGATCAGTGGGTTTTCTTCTGGGTCCAGAGGACCCTAGGGTACAAGGGAATGAAGCAAGACGCATTATAACAGTCAGAGAGAGTGTGCGTCAGCACACCTGAATGTAAATTTATAAGACTAAGACGTGCCAATTATAGACTGCATTATAAAAGATGGATATAGCTGCTGTGCATGGTATCTGGTGAAGGTGGGAAGGTATGATGACGGAACCTGTAGAAAACAACAAATACTCTTAGATGAAGAGCACCCTCCCCTCTCATCCCAAAGTGCTGTAAAGCTGGTGGCCTGTCCAGTCCAATTCTAGGAACTGGGCTGAAATTTGACTAGTTTTGATCGGATTTTATGTTGGTTTGTGACACAGACCTGGCACATATTTTGACTGGAGGAAGAAGAGAGTAAGAGTTTTTTTTTTGTTTCTATTACATTATTTCCTGTTTTCTATAGAGGTTTGAGAAACACATTCGGTTGTGTTCGGAAAAAGATAAAGGTACAGCCTTTAAACAAAGTTAAAAACGAACTAGCCCTTACCGAGCCCGAAGACAGAACTCTGCAAATATGGCAAAGTTTCCGCTTACAGGTTACAGGTTGTACAGGCCTGTGTTATGCAATACGGTAAAACTCCGCCCATCAGGTTGTACAGAGAGGGTGAAGTCACATTTTCACCTTCTCACCGAGCAGCTCTTTGGCGGCGATAATCGGGGTCCTGACTCTCTTTAATTAATTACATGAAGAGATTTTTTACAGCGGAATTAATCGGAAGCATAAATGTTTTATCCTATATGTTGGATATTGCCTCTGCTTCTCCTGGGAGGGTTCGTGGTGCCAGGTGAGAACAACTTCCGGGAGGAAGATCACTTTATTAACGTGGGGTTCCGAACACAAAAACCGTGTTTAATAAAACGAAACACAACAAATTAGGCAACTTGTTTTGTCTCTGGACCATGGCGACCTGTAAAGGCTTGTAGTGGCCTATTGTATGGTAGCTCGCTTTTCACGTCACAGAGTATAAAGTACACTTACTGCAAGCAGTTTCTGCTCAGTTTCTGTCATAGGGGTGGATTATTTCTTTGAGACTGTACTATGACCAGTCATTTTATTAGGCACACCTGTTCAGCCGGTTGAAATACGCATCAGCCAATCACATTGTAGGAAATCGACACGGTAAGATCGACCTTTCTTTCCCATTCTTTAGTTTGAACTTCAGCATGCTGAAGTTCAAACTAAAGAACGGGAAAGAAAGGTGATTTTAAGTGACCGTGAACGTGACATTTTTGTTGTTGCCAAATGGGCTGGTCTGAGTATTTCAGAAACTGCTGATCTAGTGGGATCTTTCCACAGAACCATCCCTAGGGTTTACAGAGGATGGTCCAAATAAGAGAAAATATCCAGTGAGCTGCAGTTCTCCATGGCAGAGATCAGACTACAAGCAGAAATGAGGGGGCCTGACAGTGAAACAGTTGCTGGTAAACAAGTTGTGAGAATAGCCAGGAAGACTGCCAGCAAGTTGTATGGTAAAACATACTTTGGCTAATTATTCCAAAAGTGTAATGACACCAAATTCGCTGTGCTTCCTCAGGGAGGGGCCCAAAACCCTACTGTGAAGTTTGCTGCATAAATCAGCATTGCTGAGGTATAGACCCACTTCCTTTTTGGCAGCTTTGCCATCATTAGTTGTTGCGGGCAAATGCTTCTCAAATCAAAATGAAATGTAATAACTTTTGTGAGGCTTTGTGACAAGATGTGAAGACTTTATTTCACTATACATAAAATCCAATATGGCAGCTCAGTCAATTGAGTCACCATCAAAACTTGGCACTTATATCAGGCTCGGACATCTGATAGTATTAGCAGGCACTCAAATGTCATTGTAAATTTGAACACATAAGCAAAACATGTTTTTACTAATTATAGCGTCCCCTAAAGGTCAGAAGGAATTCTTGCGCTTCCTTCTGAGGAGGTCCCAAGTCTACATACCAAATTTGGTTTTGATAGGTTAAAACGTTGCTGAGATATCCTGTTTGGCGTATTTGCCACTGATTTTGATTGGCTCTGATAGACAAGCAGTTTGGAAAATCTAAAATCCATCTGATAACTTTTGCCAGGCTTAGCTTGAAGATGATCTGAGTCCATTATGTGAACGTTGGACAAACTTTGTGACCTCTGAAAACTTTTGAAGGATTTCCATAAAATCAAGTATGGCCAAAAATGACGTCAAAGGGTAACGTTGAACTTGGTTACATCCAAGGACGCCTCGATTTCCAAAATTGGTCGCACTTGTCACAAATGCAAGTCCAACTTTGCCCTAATGGTGGCGCTAAAGTGCTCAAGGTAGTGGCATATAACTTGGTGAAAATGATAATGAGACTGTCTTGACTGTGCCAAATTTCACAACTTTTGACCAGATGGTTCTAGGGGCTGCCATAGACTCCCATTGGAGAGAAAAAAAAGTTGATGTTAATGATGATGATGATGATGATGAATAAGAAAACCTAGAATCCCTATGGGTGCCCACAGCCTTGCTGCTTGGTCACCAGTAACTGGTTGTTACAACCACGGTATGCAGAAGAGCATCTCTGAATGCACAACACATCAATTGTTGCATGGGCTACAGCAGCAGTGTGCCCATCTTCTGATGACTGGGACCTCTGGGATGAGGAGTTAGGGGAGATTCACATTATGGGTGTGCAGCTGACAAATATACAGCAAGAGAAAGTTGGGATTCCACTCACTGCAAACACACGACTTTCCATTAGTGAAAACTAAGGTCACATGGGTGTTGTCTGCATTAACTGATCATTTCAGCAGTGATCTGAACTGTTTTGATTACCAGTTTTTCAGAGCCAAGTAGAGAAACCGGGCGTACAGCTCTATACTGGAGAACAATTTTACCTGCTCTCTCCCACATATTGAAACAATGTCCCATATTTCTAGTTTACAAAAGTGAACACGTCTCACAGAAAGTGTTTGACTCAAAAAGCAGTCTTGTCTATGGATGCATCCCTAATAAAACCCAGAAAACAATTACCAGACAGAGGAGCAGCTGAAATAACAGTTAACAGTTTTAACAGCAACTGCAATAGAAAGACTTTATGCATAATGCTATTAAAACAAACTTTAGCTTTTAATTTATGCTCATAAGAAGTTGGAGCAAATGCATTCAAACTGAATATAGCACGTTTGTCCTGCACACAATGGATGCCAAACCTTTATATCAGATTGTCTGTGTTTCGGTAATCTTCCGCACTTTTTTGCCACTTTTAGTTTGGCGGGGTCTGGTCACCTTAATGTTGAATGCCCACCTAACAGGAAGCATGTCTGGGTCCAACATTCACCTTTACTGTGGCCCTGTTGCGCTTCCTTTTGTTTCAGTGTTTCTCTGCACAGATGTGTCGTCTGATAAGTGTTGTTAAGAATGCCAGTGTCTCTTTCCTCATCTTTGTGTCATTCTGAGCATTTGGTGCCAAAATCCAGTTGAACCTGCTGCTGCTGTGTGGATCTTGTTGGGTGTTGCTTGGATTCACGTTCCAAGCAACACACAGCGTGGATTTTTGAATGAATTATCATTAAGAGTATTTAACATGTGATATTTAAAGTGGTTTTTGGCACATAATTGTGCAAAGTTAATGTTGCACAGCATTTGGTCATACAAAGCCATCTCTATCATCTAGTTTAGTTTACTTAATTTTTTCAATTTTTTTTTATTTTAAGAAAAGAGAAATGAGCAAACTGCTTAATGTATATGCAATATCATGTGTATGCATAATGTATATGCAATATAATATAGTTTAACACAGTTATCCATGTGTTGGTTGGCCAATTAGGCTGACAGTTATGAATGTGCAGGAGCTGTTTGAACACAAACTTGAAAACAATCAGTTGACTCACAGACATCCAAAGTCTCAATAAACATGTCCATCAAAGCCACATCAGGCACGTTGGGATAGAAATTTCTTTAACAAAATTTAAGGATATTTTAATTGTATTTTAGTTTTCAGAGTTCACAAAATTGTTTCAATTTGAAAGTTTTTTAAAAATGTCAAATTTTTACTTTAGTGCATTAAATGTTTAATTTTTTCTCCCCATATCAAGTTTTAGTGTTCAGTTTAGTTGTAGCCAACTATATTAACCTTGGTTTTGTGTAATCCCAGTGGCTACAGTGACAGGTTTTCTGATTAAAAGTAGTAATTTGTAAATGTTCCCACACTCGCTGCAGTGAAGGAGATATTTGGGAGGAGAACTAAAACTAAACTTGTTTGTATTTGAAGTGTATCAGCAGTGTGCTCCCACACAGCCTTGGAAGGGCTTGATAAGCTTTCCAGTAATTTGGTGAACAGTTTTAATGGTTATTTCTAAAACGAATTCTGATGGGGACTGAATGCATTTCGTAGGTGTGCTGTAGCAGCTGTTGTTAAGTTATTATTTGCATTTGTTTGTTGCATTTGTTGTTGTATTGGCAGGCAGTGCCTCTATAGTTGATTTCATATGGCAACAACTCTACGCAAACTCACACTTTATATTTAAAGGCTATAAACACTAAAGGCCCGAGGCATGTGACATGTTGTTTTTAACTGGCAAGGACATTCCTGTGTTTAATGACATAATGTCATCTGCAGAATGACACAGTGAAACTCATAATGTGGAATTTAAGAGCTGTTTAGTGCAGCAAGCTGTGGAAGCTGTGATCGTCCTCACTTGGTTGTCTTTATTTCAGGGGTGCGGCATGTTACTGGGATAGAAATTAAAACTGAGACAGAAGTGGTAGCAGTCAATGGGACGGATGTGAAACTAAGCTGCACCTTCAGTTCCAGCCATCCAGTGTCACCTGATTCTGTGTCAGTTTCCTGGCACTTCCGACCCCTCAATTTAGGATCGGAGGATTCTGTAAGTTGAAAAATCATATTTCTATAAAAAATGTAATGAAATCCAGTCCAGAGCTTAAAATAACACCATATTTTCTTGCTTTCAACAATTTTGTTATGTTTTCTGTGTGTGTGTGTGTGTGTGTGTGTGTGTGTGTGTGTGTGTGTGAAACACGAGACATACAGTATCAGTCAAACATTTGGAGACACTTAGCGTGTCCAAACTTTTGACTTATACTGTACATATAATTTCTGCACTTTTTACCCTTTTAGTAATTTTCTGTATTGTGCATGGCAGCTGTTTTACTACCATGAAATGCCATACCCTCCAGTGTCTGGGCGCTTCAAAGATCATGTAGTGTGGTCAGGAGATGTCACAAGAAAAGATGCTTCCATCACTCTCCAAGAGGTGAATCCAACCTTTAATGGTACCTACAGCTGTCAGGTGAAAAACCCCCCAGATGTGCACGGCACTCATGGAGAGATCAGCCTCAAAGTTGTCAACAAAGGTTAGACTATTAGATCTCAACCCTCACTAAAATGACACCTGATGGACTGAATGATTTTATTTAAGCTTAAAATGTTTCAATTACCATGTGACTTGGCATACCTGAAACATGGGCATGTTTGCTGGCATGCTAAGAGTAAAATGGTGATTTTTAAAAAATTGTATTTTATTATTTTTTTGTGCAAATGCAGTATGTTTACCTTTGTGTAACTGACACTGGAATTACATGATTTAAGAGATGGAAAAAGTTAAGCAGACTCAAGAAGCACTTATTACCTTCTGTGTTTTCAGTTTCTATTTAGAGAGTGATACATTATTGATCTTGGAAGAAAAATTCAGCCTATTATCCAGGCTTCACATAGAGGTCATAGAGGTCAAACCATGAAACATTTAAGCACACGATGTAAGCACTACATCATGAAGCAGTAGAACAGTGTGGTTAACCACTGGGATGCTCATTTGTCTTTACTTTGTTTTCTTCTCTCTTGTTGCTAGTGTCCCTCTCTGAGATAAGCTTGCTGGCGATCATAGTTGGAGGTGCCTGTGGTGCAGCTTTGGTCCTGCTTAGTATCTTTGTGGCAGTGAGGTTCTACAGGAATAGGAGGAAGGAAAATGACATTGAGCTGCACGAGTCGAAAGACCCGACTGTGTGGTGAGGGCCCGAGAACTGGAACTGCTCTGCTCCTCTTCCTCTTGGTAATGGAGCCGGATTAGCTGTTGAGTTTATTTTGCTGGAGGAGACGAATTAGGGCATCTTCTTCTACCATTTTTTTTCCTCTATTGTGAACTGCTTGAATATTACTGTGTTTTATTCAGCTATTTCAGTATTAGAGACGAAAAACCTGTCTGCTTGATAGATATGCTTTGTATGTATATATAAATATACTGAAATCTTTTTACAAAGTTGCTACTGCTTATGACTACTGAATTCTTTGTATCGAGAATATTTCAAATTTAGATTATGAAATGTAAATATGGATGTTTTTTGTTTTGTTTTTTATAAATGTGGCTACTAATACTTGTCCGTTACCCTCAATCCACAGCAGAAGTGCTGACTAAATAAGTGAGGCTGTTTACTGTATCACACAAGTTATTTGACTGTAAGTTTTATAGATATATATTTAACTGGAGCACCTCTTCAAGGTAATTGTTGTCTTCCACATAAAGAAAAGCAAGAAATGCGCAGTAGCACTTCATGCATGATACTGCTGCGGTGAACTGACTAAATGCTCTCTGCTGCCTGCTACTAACGCGTTATGTTAAAGCTCTGGCAGATAAAAGCTGAGTGTCTGGGCAAACTCTTCTATTTTCTGTCAGCAGCTGCTGCAACAACACCTGTACCTTTATGCCACTTGCCATTTTATAAATCCAAGACCCAGAGAACAATGAACTGGCTTTAGTGCCAGCAACCCAGCCGTTGAACCCAACAGTGAAGATGGCGATAATGGTGATGACCACAATGATGATTAGATAGATGCACTTATTTGAGTAGTATTTTCATTGTTCATTAACATAACTTTATTGTTTTGATATCTACAAGATCCATTCAGAAAGTTTTGTGACCACCTATAAAAATCAAAAACTTTTGCTGATTGAAGTCTAATCTTCCCTTAAAAGAACTTTCCCCGTGCACCTCTGGAACACTTGCAGCTTGGAGGCTATTTTTAGATAGCACCCCCCCCAAATCCATGATGCATACTGGATCTCCTCCACTGTGCAAAATGTTGATCCAGGTGCACAAGGAGAGGACCTTGAAGTGTGCAGCAGCCAAATTTAGATCAGATACAGTTTTTGTTTTTCGTCTGCAGAGTCTGAAAACTTTCTGCTAACATCTTGTAATTTATTATATTTATATATTGTAATGTACAGCATACCGTACATTACAGTAAATGATAAAGTAGTTTGCCATCAGTTCAGCATTGTGCTTCTAAAGCATCTGCCCACTTCTTCAACAAAGGCGGGATGTTGTAAAATGTGATTAAAAACAGAATGCAATGATTTAAACCATTTAAAGATTTTTATATTTGAAAAGAAAAAAAAGACAAAAAAGTATTTGCTGATTTTAAATTGGACGTCAGCAACATGTTTCATAAAATCTGAACTTATTTTGCAGCTTTTCTTCATTTCATAATGCTCCAAATTGTTTTCAGTGGGTGACAGGTCCTGACTGTAGGTGGTTCAGGCTGTTTATCACCCTCACTCTTTTTTACTATGGAGCCGTGCTGCTGGAGTATCTTCAGAATATGCTTTGGTATTTTTTGTCTGAAATAAGACTTTCATTGCAACAAACTAGGCACTGACATCAAGTCAAATGGTGTCCTCCTCCCAATATTTCCCTACATATTCAAATTGGGCAACTTCCCACTCTGCCTCCGTGCATCTTAAATGAGCTTGAGCCCAGAGAGCTAGAGACTGGCAGCTTTTATGGAGCTTATTTATATGTTTTTCCTTTAACATCAAGTACTCTGGATGATAAAATTGTCAACATTGTTTGCTACTTTACTTTATAGAGTCAATGTCAGAAATCTGTTTTCCCACAGACTTCTACAGGACCAAAAGTCTTTTTGCAGCCACAGCTACTGCAATCTAGTGACCTTCAGATAGAATGCAGGTTTATTTTGAGACACTTCAGTATTGGCTCCATTTATTTATTTTGACCTGGAAGCTACTTCCATGTTTTATACTGTCTATGGAAACACTAAGCCCCTCTTGGATTCTCTTTTTATACCTAGTCTTTTTTACGATTTACCTTGTCATTTGTGAGACGTGACCTTTTTAAAAAAAAATTTTTTTAGTCTGTTGCTACTCCTGTCCCAACTTTTTTCGAAACATGCTGCTAGCATCCCGTTTAAGATGAGCATATATTTTTCAAGAAACCATGTCCAACAAATATCAACATTTGATATTTTGTCTCAATTAAATATCAGGTTTAGTGATTCAGAAATTATTACAATCAGTTTTACTTACATTTTACTTGGTGCTGTACGGTAGCATTAAAATTTATTTGGCTGAAACACAGAGAACTGTTTGTACATTATCAACAGCACAATTCAACCAATGACATTTCGACTAAAAAAATCAAGTGTGTTTAGCAGTTAGAGCATTAAGCTCCAAGTCTTAAACAGAAATAATATCCAGGTTATAACAGTCTGCTAAGCTCACTCCTTTTTAACTATTACAAATTGTTTTCATTTTGAAACTTGAAAAAAACCCCACAGTTGACTCACGTTTCATCACATGAAGCTTTTTCTGCATGAATAAAGGACCTATACAACTATTTTACTTATGTATTAATACTCCCATACTTCTGTAAAAGGCACTGCTGTCTAAAATATGTAGAGTTCTCATTAAATTTTAATTATGGGGACTAATGGCTGCAATCCTTGTTTGTTGTAATGTTTTGTCATTTGGCTGAATTACCACCTCAGTATGCAGCCAAGTACTACAGAGTCCTGCTAATAACTTCTATATTTGGCTCAGGTGTGTTGGATCAGGGACACAACTAAAACCTGCAGGACACTGGACCTCGAGGCCTGGATTTGAGGATCCCTGGCATACGGTCTAGTAAAGTGGTTCTTTGCTAACACCACCCCTTGCCAGTGTAGTGGTTGTCTGTCTGTGCTGCTGCCACAAGAAAATGTGTCTTTACAGATACTGCTAAAATAAACAAACAAAATAAAAACAGGAGAACTTGTGCTGTCTTTCAATTTTCAGCTTCCTGTAAGTTTACCAACAGATTTCTGAGCAATAAGCAAAGATTACTATGTATTTTTGCTTTTGTATATAGTATAAAATAAGCAGGACTTTACAGTTTTGATCAAGTCTGAATTGTTATTGCATTTGTCTTTGTAGCAACTTTTGAATAAAGAACATCTTTTTAAAAAAATCATAAAGGATTATAAATTATTTTTGAATAGAAAGGGTAAGGGTGTGTACAGAGAGGCTCTGAACTGAACTGAGTCGCGTGGGAGAATTCAGCATACCAACTGTCAGTCGTTCCTGTGTAACAGACACAACAATGAATTACTGCAAGTCACTCCTCCCTAAAATGGTTCAGTGAAGCTTGCAGCTTATATCCTCAAAAGTCACTTTGTTGATGTTTTCTGTGTCTTGAAATGACTGGAAATCCTCTCACTAGAATAGAAAGGATACTGGTGACTTTGCTTTGACTGCTCACAAGTGACTGGAAAATCGGAGAGTATCTTTCTAGAGAGCTCAAACTTACAAAATCAGCAAAAAAAAGTACGTGGGTCACATCATTGGTATCTTGAACACTCATTTTTCATTTTCCTGAAATTGAATTATATAGTCCATCTGTCCTAAGAAAAACAGCACTCAAGCATGCTGTTAGAAAAATAGTTACTAAGGCGTTGTGGAGAGACTTTAACTTGGGACATGTAGGAACTTGTCTGGAAATGTACAAGCTTATAAACCACACTCTTCTCCCTACTGATTAACTTTCTTATTTTATATTGTACTGTAACAGACTCTGTGAACTTAACCTGCCCCGACTACTCCCCTCCTGCTGCACCTGAACCAGTTGTGTACCACTCTGATTCATTTCCTCAGTCATAACAAATTAATCTACACAGCCAGATTACATTGCTGATTTACAATCAGATCAGAATAAATTCTCCATCTTTCTAACTATGTGACTCTGACAGCAATCCAGCTGTCAGATTCGTTTACTTGTAATGGAAAAGTTTAGGTTATTGTACGTTACTGTACCAATCATGGTTTAAATCAAACCTATCTGTATCAAGCTTTAGTCACACAACACACTGATCAATGATCAGTCATCTGTCCCGTTGTAATCGGAGATTATGTGAATATTTGAGTGAAGATGAAGCTGAAATTACTTTACTACTTTACTTTTCTAAAAATAGAATAAATGTATTTTTAAAAAGTGTAGCTTTGATATCAAACTTTTGTACAGGTTGAGGTCTAGACTTTGACTGGGCCACTGCAACACCTTGATTCTTTTCTTTTGCAGCCGTTCTGTTGTAGATTTGCTGCTGTGCTTTGGATCATGACCCAGCTTTGACCAAACTTAAGCTGGTAGATGATTTCATCTTTGACTCTAGAATACTTTGGTATACAGAGGATTTCATGGTCGACTCAAAGACTGCAACGTGTCCAGGCACTGTGGCTGCAAAACAAGCCCAAATCATCACCCCTCCACCACCGTGCTTAACAGTTAGTATGAGGCGTTGTGTTTGGATTTCCTCCATGTGTGGTGCTGTGCATTACAGTCAGACATCCCTTCTTTGGTTCCAGAAATGTTCTGGTTTGTTCAGATGCAACTCTGCAAACCTAAGTCGTGCTGCCGTGTTTTTTTTATTTTTTTTATTTAGACAGAAGAGGCTTTCTCCTGGCAACCCTTACAAACAAGCCAAACTAGTTCAGACGTTTTCTACTTGTGCTGTCATGAACTTTAACATTTAACATGCTACCTGATGCCTGTAGAGTCTGAAATGTAGTTGATTTCATAATATAAGAGTATTACTGGTATAAGCGTATTACTACTATTTAATTTATTGCTTCAGTTTCATTGGTTTTGTTTTTAAATATCATTCTAACATTGGTCTTTGCATATATGACTACATATGTGAAATGTACTTTATGAAGTAAGCTTTCTTTCAGTAGTGGTCAGAGGTTTGCATACACTGATCATGGGCATGAATGTCATGGTAATTTGAGTCCTTAAATGATTCTTTTTGTTTTTTTTCCAGGGTGGAATGAGTGTACAGCATACATCTTTAATGACTTTGAAAAAAAAAAGAATTAGGTGCACAAGTTTGAATTTATTTTGGGATTTTTCTTCTAGTCCACACAAGGTCAAATATATACATATATTCTTAAATATTTTAATTTGTTTGACCGAACTCATTGGATTGATCAATACTCTGAACAGTGGGAAAATTCAAGGAATAGAGGGAAGATCTAAAAAGGAGAACTGTAGATTTGCACAAGTGAGGAAGAAAAATTTTTTCCCATAGATTCTGAGATAATCAGTTCAAACAATTGTACGTAAGTAGACGTTTTTCAGATGTGTCACCACTTTGCCAAAGTCTGGAAGAAGACGGCCACCCTCAGATGAGAGGATGTTCATTAACAACCCAGGAACCACCAAGGCACAAGCCTGCTTTGAACTGGAAACAGCAGCATCAATGTCCACATTGAACCAAGTTTTATATCTCCACAGACTGAGAGAGTGCTGACCAAAAAAGAAGTTCGTGCTCCAAAATGGACACCTTCAAGCTCAACTGAAATTTGCATCTGCCCACATGGACAAGCCACATGCTTTCTGGATAAAGGTTTTAGGATTAGACAAGACAAAGCTTAAATAATAACTTTATTGTCCACATTAGTGGAAAATTGTCTTCGGTTCACTACTGATGATAATCATCAACACACATTCATACATATATAATCATATAAATACATAAAAACTCCAAAAAGACTATTAAAAGCCATTAAATCATATTATTCAATATACTAATTGCATTTGGAACAAATTATCTTTTATACACCTTTTTACTGGTTAGGGGCATCCTATAACATTGTCCTGAGGGCATCAATTCAAAATAAAAAAAAAGAGGGTGCTCTCAGTTAGCAACAATAGACCGGGGTTTCCTTAAGACAGCATGCCGATACAGTATATCCAAAAAGATTTGTTGTCGGCCAACGATTTTTCCTCCAGTACTAAAAACCCTGTCTAATTTCTTCCTATTTGCCACAGTCAGGTTACCATCCCAAAACTGAGATATTGAATGTCAGGATGCTTTCAGTCAAGCTGATGTACAATCTTTCCAAAATGTTTTGGCTAACGCCAAACTCTCTTAACATCCTAATGAGAAATAATCTCTGACTAGCTTTCTTACAGATGGAATCAACATTCTCCATAAAATTGTCATCAATATATGTTCCCAGGTACCTAAAACAATTAACAACTTCCACAGACTGACCAGAAAGTGAAATACCTGTAACTGGAGCTGTGCAATTCAAAACAAGCTCTTTTGTCTTGTCAACATTAATCAACAAATAGCAAGACTTATACCACTCCTCCAACCTGTGCACTTGAGCAAAATAATCTGGGTTAAAATTCTTAAAGAAGAGACCAACAACTGATTTATCATCAACATATTTTAATATCTTTACATTCCCATCCTGAAGCTGCATGTCATTTATATAAACGGAAAATAACAATGGTGATAAAACACACCCTTGTGGGGCCCCCACGTTAACAATAATTTCATCACGATTAATGCAAACCGTCTGTGGATGATCAGTTAAAAAATCTCTAATCCAGTGAATCAGTCCTGGAATTACCCCCATGTTAATTAGTTGTTGCAATAGAATATGTATCCTCATTGTATTAAAAGCCGAAGTCAAATCAACAAATAAAATTCTTGCCTGAGCATCTATTTGCTGTAAATGACGTGCAACTATATTAACTAAACACAGTGTTGCATCGTCTGTACCCCTTTGCGGCTTATATGCAAACTGCATAGGATCCAGATGATTCACAATATCTGAGGTAAGATATTTGCTAACCACTCGCTCCATACATTTTGCCAGTACAGATGTCAAAGACACTCGGCAAAAGTCATTAAGAGCTTTGGAACCTGGCCTTTTGGGAAGTGGTTTAATTATAGAAGTCTTCCATATATTTGGAACTGTACATGTATTCAATAAAAATTCAAACAGTCTGGTCAGGACACTCTTCAGCTGTACTGAGCACACTTTTTAAATGCGTCCATGCAAATAATCTGGCCCAGGTGCTTTACATGGCTTAATCCTTGCCAAACAATGACCAACCACTCCTTCAGACAGCTGAATTGTCAGGCTCTGAGCTATGGCAGCCATCATGGTACTGGTACTTTACTTAAGGTCTTCAGTATCAAAACGAGCATAAAATTGATTTACATTGTTAGCAAAGGAGAGGCTATCCACTGAGCAGCTGTGAACCTGGACATGTTTGGAGGAGTAAAGGTGAGGTTTTCAAACCTAAGACCACTATACCAACTGTCAAACATGGTGGTGGTAGCATCATGCTCTGGGACTGTTTTGCTGCCACTGGTACTGGTACATTGTACTAATGGAATAATAAAGAAGGAGGACTACCTCCAAATTCTTCAAATTCTTCTCAAACAGCCAGACTGTGAAACGTGGAAAC